>APFE030326002.1:38235-56064 GCA_000404065.3 Pinus taeda | reverse complement strand
AAGTGACAGAGATCCCATTTTTACTGGAAATTTTTGGACATAATTATTTTCTTGTCTTGGTACTCAGTTAGCTCATAGTTCATCTTATCATCCTCAATCTTATGGTAAAACTAAGATAGTAAACAAATGTTTGGAAGGATATCTTCATTGCTTTGTATCTGATAAACAGACACAATGGGTCAAATGCTTGCCTCTGGTTGAATGGTGGTGTAACACTTCCTTCCATACTGCAACAAAAATGACCCCATTCATGGCACTTTATGGATATCAGCCACCATCCATCACATCATATTTAAGAAAAAATTCTAAGGTTCAAGCAGTGGAACATCACATCGAGCATCAACAACAAGTTCTCCAATTCTTAAAGGATAACCTCATGTTGGTGTAGAATAGAATGAAACAACAAGCAGATCATCATCACAACAAAAGAAGTTTTGATGTAGGTGATTGTGTATTCCTACGGCTACAACCATATAAACAAATGTCCCTCAAGCAAGCTAAGAAGGATAATAAATTATCACTAAAGTATTATGGTCCATACAAGGTGTTGCAAAAAATTGGTATTATGGCATACAAATTGGAGCTTCCTGCAGCTTCTAGATTGCACCCAGTTTTCCATGTTTCATGTTTAAAGAAGGTTATAGACGACAAGCTCCCAGTTCAAACAATATTTCCAGAACTTCATGAGGAAGGAAAAATTATATTGGAACCGGAAGCAGTCACAGAAACACGAACTCGACAGCTACGAAATCGATCGATTTCGAAGTATCTTATCAAGTGGAAGAACTTATCTGCTGAAGATTCCACATGGGAGGATGAGAATTTTATACAGAAGCATCCATAACTACTCAAGCATTGAGGACAACACTTTTTTGAAGGAGAGGGGCATGTTAGGTCCCTATAATACTAGTGATGCCCCATTACTATTGTAGTTGTATCCCTTATTAATATCATTGTGCCCCTATTGTCCCCATATTGTTATTATTGTGCCGCATAGAATCCCTCTTTTGTTATTTTTGTGCCTTTATATTATTATTGTTAGGTCGACTTGGTTATATTGTGACCCCTTAGACTCCTATATATAGAAAGGAGGTTTTGCCATTTGTATCATCCAAAAATTGTTCATTTGTGTAATGTAAAGCAGGTTTCCCCCTCGAAGAGGCTGAATTCTAAGGTTTTCAACTATCTTTTCTATCTTTTTGTGAGTTGGTTTCATAACAAATGCTGCGATGCCTCTGAATAAAGAAGATAATCAGGCTCCACACCCAACAATCTCCCACTTGGAGATTGATTATAGAAACTTCGTCACTACTTCATTTGTTGGAGAATGACTCCACTTTGGACCTGGTTGTTTCTCATCTTCATTGTCATACTTGAAGACCAATTGAAATAGAGAAGAATCTCAGTTTCTGCCTAGTTACAACTTTTGTTAACATATCTGCAGGATTCTAGCTAGTGTGTATCTTTTCTAACTCCAAATCTCCATCTTCCAACATTGACCGTATGAAGTGGCACTTGAGTTGTATATGTTTAAACTTGGAATGAAATATTGACTTCTTTACAAGATGAATGACAGTCTAGTTGTGACTGCATAACCTACTCAACTCCTACTTCTTTCCCAATTCATCCAAAAAACTTTGTAACCAAACCATTTCTTTTTTAGCCTCTATAGCAGCAAAATACTTTCTGTCGTCATTGAGACTGTAACAACACTCTACAATTTTGAAACCCAACTAACATTTGTTCCACCTACAATAAACACATACCCTGTGGTTCTCCTCTTATTACCTCTATCACCTTCCAGATCTACATCAACATATCCCTATAAAGCAATGTTTGAACCACTAAAGCATAATTCTTGATTTGTGGTACCTCTCAAATACCTGATAATCCACTTCACTTTCATCTACTGTTCTTTTCCTGGATTGTTCATGTACCTTCTTACAACTCCCATTGCATGTGAAATATCAGGCCTTGTGCATACCATTGCATACATTAAGCTTCCAACTGTTGATCCATATTGAACTTTAGACATACAATCCATCTCTTCCTGAGTCTTGGGACACATATCCTTACTTAGTTCTAAATGGATATCCAAAGGTGTACTAACTAGTTTTGCATTTTCCATATTAAATTTTTTTATCACCTTTTGTATGTACTCACTTTGAGACAATGTTAATTTGTGATTTTTCCTGTCTTTACTTATTCTCATACCAAGGATTTATTTTTCAACACCCAAATCCTTCATTGCAAATGGATTTGCCAATTTTCTTTTGAGCACATTTATTTTCTACATGTTAGAACCTGCAACAAGCATGTCATCTAAATATAATAACAATATAATATAGCTGCCATCATTTTTCCTTTTGAGGTAAAAATAATGATCATAGTGACATATAGTATAACCTTGTTCAGACATAAACATGTCATTTTTAGATACCCTTGGAGCCTGTTTTAGCCATACAAGCTCTTCTTCAACCTACACACTAGTTTCTCCTTCCCTTTGACCTCATATCCTTGTGGTCGTTGTATATTGATCTCTTCCTCCAAATCCCCATGGAGAAAGGTCATCTTCACATCTAACTTCTCAAGATGCAAATCTTTTGTTGCTACTAGACTTAAAATAGTTTTGATTGAAGTCGTTTTAACAATAGGAGGAAATATTTCATCAAAGTCTATACCTTCCTTTTGTGAAAACCCTTTCACCACAAGTCTAGGGTTATACCTTTTTCTACCTACATCTTCTTCTTTCAACCTATAAACCCATTTATTTCGCAATGTTTTTTTACATTCAGGAAACCTGACTAAGTCCCAAGTCAGGTTATGTACCAAGGAGTTCATCTATTCTTTCATGGCTAGCTCCCACTTCTTCCTAGTTTCTACCTACACTACTTCTTCATAACATTCTGGTTCATCAGAATAAGTGAAAAATACAACATATAATGAAGGAAAGTATTATTCAGAGAGTCTACTTATCTTGGTAGATCTTCTAACACCACTTTCAGGTGTTTGAGGTACTTGTTTCTATTGTGGTTGTTTTTGTTGTTTTGGATGTTGATCATTATGATTGTCAGGCACATTTACTTTTTTTGTGATCTCATCAAGCACTATGTATTCTCTGTTTTCTTTTTCATGTTTCTTTTCCTACATATGATCCTTCTATAAAACCTTTTCATTGAATATGACATCTCTTCTCCTAAATATTTTTTGATTTTCATAATCATATAAGTGATAACCAAAATCATTAACACTATATCCAATAAAGGTACATTTCTTTGATTTTGCTTCAAGCTTTGTTCTATTTGATTTATTAATGTGGACAAAGGCTTCACAACCAAAAGTCTTTAAAAATGAGTAGTTTACCTTTTTATCTGTCCATGCCTCCATCCAAGGAACTTGAATGCCTTCTGTTTATTAGATAAACAAAAATATCCACAACAACTGCCAAAAATTGTAAAGGCAATCCTGTGTGAAATTTCATGCACCTTGCACACTCTATGATTGTCCTGTTCATCCTTTTTGAAACACAATTTTCTTATGGTGTTCCTAGAATTGTCTCCTCTTTGTGAATTCCATTCTCTAAACAATACTTATCAAACTCTTTGTTGCAATATTCACCTCCATTTCTGATCTGAGACACTTCAACCTTTTTCTTGTCTCATTTTCAACCAAATCTTTCCATTTCTTGAAAGTATCACATACATCAGACTTATTTCGAATACAATAAATATGTGTTTTTCTAGTTGCATCATCAATAAAAGTAACATAATAATGATAGCCATCGAGAGATGATACCTGAGCAGGTCCCCGTACATTTGTATGCACAAGCTCTGATTTTTCGCTCTTCTTTTCTTTCCCAACTCTGAAGAATCTCACTCACTTATGTTTTCCATAAACACAATTCTCACATACTTCCAAATAAACATGCTTCAAACCTTGCAACAAATTTCTTGAGTGAAGAATCTTCATCCCCTTCTCACTCATGTGCCCGAACCTATGGTGCCACAATGTTGTATCTACTCCTGTAGAGGTTAAAGCATTAACATAATTAGAAATACCATTGCATAAATACAATGTACCAACCTCTTCTCCTTTTGCTATTACCAGGGCTCCTTTAGTGACCTTCCAAGTTTTATCTATAAAATTAATTACATAGCCTTCATCTCCCAACTTCCTTATTGAAATTAGATTTTTTTTTCAGATCTGTAACAAGCCTTACCTCCTTTAATAGCCATTGGTTTCCATTCTTCTATTTTATGAAAACTTTACCCATTCTAATGATTTTACAGGGCTTATCATCACCCAAATGAACCTATCCAAAATATCCTTGAACATAATCATGAAAATGTTTCCTATCAAGTGTGGCATGGAATGAGGCCCCTGAATCTACCACCCAGGCATCAATAATATTTTCTAATGAAAGAAACAAAGCATATTGTACACATCACCTATCACATTCACTTCATGATTGTTTTCTTGCTGCATGGATCCTTCTTTTCCTTTCTGAGACTTATAGTCTTTCTTTAGGTGTCCTTTCTTCCCACATTTCTAGCAAACTATCCCCAATCTGGACTTAGATTTATCTTTCCTTGAATTATTGTGATATCCTGGGCTCTTTCCTCTTTCCATTTTTCTTTGCCTTGTATCTATATTCAAATAATTACTTGATGTCTCATCGAAGCCTTTTCGTCGCATTTCCTCGCTAAGGATTGCATCCGACAACATCATCAAAATTTAAAGTACTAGATCTAGATAAGAAGTTACTAATGGCCGTAACTAAACCATTCCAAATTTCTGGCAATGAGCACAAAAATAATAGAGCCCTAACCTCATCATCAAAATTTACCCCTACAAAACTTAACTGATTGGTAACTATATTAAATTCATTTAAATGATCAACAACATATCAACCTTTTCAAATATTCATATTAAATAAGTGCTTCATAACAAATAACTTATTTGAGGTTGAGAGTTTTTCATATAGTTTGACCAATTCTCACATTAAACCCTCTGTTTTCATTTCCTTTGAAATATTAAAGGCTACCAACACTGCTAGGCACAATTGTATTGTTCAAAGTCCCTTTCTATTGAGAATATCCCGTTCTATCTGTCATACTCGTTGACTTCTTTGTCTTTCTTCTCAATGGTAGGTACAAACCTTTCTGATACATATAGTATTCCATCTACATCTTCCACAAATGGTAGTTTTGGCTATTAATTTTTTGACCCTAAACCTACCATCTTCCACCATTGGTTTCACTCAAAACATGAACCCTTCTCTCCTGCGAAATTATCGGTCAAATAGACTTTCCGCTCTGACACTAGTTAGAAAATTATATATTACAAAGCAATGGAACACATAATTGCAGAAACATAAACACAAAAAACACATAAAACAAGAGAGACACAAATATACATGGTTCACCAATTTGGGCTACATCCACGGAGAAACAACCAGTCCTTCCTTTTATATTATCCAGCAAAATGAAGAGATACAACCTACAGTAGATTTGTTGTAATTCCCTCTTCTCTTCCACACAATTTCCTCTCTCTTTCTCTCTTAGAATGCACATATACACAACCACAATACAATTCCCTCATATACAACGAGGGGTTTCCTTCTAGTGAAAAAAACCCTAAATCAAGCATAACTTCTACCATCATATCATTCGCCTAATGAACAGATCTGATTGACTACAAAATTATAACATTTTACAAGGAAAATTTAGATCTATTTTTAGCTTCTGGGGCGCTACCCCTGAACCCCTGCCAGTGGGGGCTCACAAAAATCATCATCGCCCCCCGTTGGATCCCCCTGGAGGTGAACAAATGGGTGGCATTTCCACCCCTTTACGAACTGGGGTCCAATGTAGTGATGCCTCTGAATAAAGAAGATAATTAGGCTCTACACCCAATAGATGAGTCAGGTTAAGTCCTTGTTCCATTTTTTCATTAGAGACCTTGTCTTCTTGTTAATTATCACTTTTGAGTGTTTCATCAAGTTTTGGGTAGAGGCCTGAGTCCTAGCCCTGAAAAGGTGGCTCAGTTTTTGGGGTCGCTGGCACATAACTTCCTTAAAAAGACTGTATTCACATAGAATCCTTTTTGTGGGATCGATTGGAGGGTTTTAGCCACATGGATGGATTTTCATGGGAGTGATTGGGGGTCTAGCTAAGTTAAAAACCAAGTTAACTCAAGTGTTTGGTACCTGGAATGGTTGGTTAGCCCCCAGGGGTCCCGTAGCTCTTCAGGAAGGTAATTTTGGTTTTGCTGTGTCGATTCCACTTCCTTAACTGTACACGATGAGTTGAATCATATCATAGTTACTCTTCATCACATGTTTACCCCGGTGGACCGGTTAGCTTGGGTAAATGTGGTAGTAGGACATTATAGTAATGTGAAGTAAGAAGAGATAATAACAACAACTTGGTGGATGTATATGAGATAATAATTAATATTAATATAACTTCCTTATTCAAGCATAATATTATGTACCATTTTATCTTGTTTTTTCATGTTTATCTTTTCCTTTGAATAACAAGTGGTATCTAGCAAGGTTTCAAACCAAAGGAGTTAAGAAGGTCATAAGCTACTTCCACTAAGAGCCTTGGTTATTATGAATAGCCCACAAATCAAATTTTTCATCCATTGGTCCATAAGTAGAAACTAAAGCTCATTGAGAGTTTGTAAACCCAATTACTAAAAGATTAGGGTGAGTAGCCTATAGAGCCACCGCTACTGACAAAATAAGGAGTCTCCACTGTAAGATGTAGCAATGGGCCTCCATAAGAAACTGCATAGAAGATCTTAGCAAAGTTACTAGTAGTTGTTGGTAGCCACTATTAATGTGAAGGTTAAAACATTTAATTTTAAATATAATCAAGTGTATGTGACATTCATTTCTAGAAGGTTGACACAATAAGGAAAGAAGGCAGAAAACAAAATAAAGATGATAATCAAGGGTCTCCTTCCTTTCCATACTTTAAAGTCTTCATACCTTTTCCATGGAGATGTCATGGTCAATTCTTCTAGTTGTTGAATGTTGATTTCTTTTTCTACATGATCATAGTTGCCTTTTTCACAATCTCTTCTTCTTTTCTTCCCATATTTCTCCCCCGAAACTTCTATCCATGGTTCCTTTATCATTGTCAACCATCTCATATTCCATATGACATATTATGTTGATTTATTCTAGTCAATATGTGAACCATGCCTTCATGCATCTTTTCCAATGAAAGAGATCCTTTTCCTTTGACCATACTCATGAGGTAGAGTATCCATCCATGTTATCTACAACCATATGATGACATGACTTAATTCATTAAACATATGCATACATACCTCTTTTCTTCTTTGGTCATCTAGGCTTCCTTCAACAACTTCCTTTACTTGATTGAGAGTACTTCAACCAACTTAACATGTTGCATTCCTTTGTCATCATACCATCATTCTTCCAAATTTTGAATCCCATACAAGGTGGAATTCTCAACGAGACACTTTCTTCTTCGAAGAGGTGAACCTTTTGATGAAGATTCCAATGGAGGATCTTGATTATCCACATCCTACAAATTCTCCTTCCAAGTGATGTATGATGATCTCTACACTAGATTACTTTCTTTTATCCATAAGTACTATTTATGTTTTCAATTAGGTTACCAAGAGCTAATTCCTTCTAATGATGACTGTCATAGAATTCTATTTCCACTATCTTTCAAGCTTCTTATGATAATGTCATGAGATCTTTCTTCAATCACACGTTCTTAATCATAGTAGATATATTTTACTTACAACTTCTTTGATTTATTCTTTTCATCTTCTTCCACTTCTTTGATGACATGGGCTTCTTCCCTTCTTCTTTTGTTGTTTTCCTTCATGAGTTTAGGACAATTTCTCTTGTAATGCCCATATTTATGACAACCATAGCATTGGATTTTCAACATATCCTTCTTGTTCTTTTTCTGAGGGCCAACCTTCTAAATTTCTCTTTCTTCTTAGCCATGGTATAAAATGCTTGTGCTTGCTCATTTGGTCCTAAATCACTTTTAGTATTGATTAGCTCCTTATACTATCCATAGATGCTTGATGTGAAGTTCCCCATTCCTTTGGTAGTGCATTGAGCAATATGGTGGGCATTTCCTTATCAGATATTATTTCTCCCAGCTCTTGTAGTTGGTCTATTATTTTTGACACCCTCATAAAGTATGAGGTTATTCCATATTCATTTAATACATTCATCTTGTAAATTTATTGTCTTAATTATATCACTTCTTCAACATTACTTATGAAGAATAATTCTACTAGCTTCTTGTACATTTATTTTGATGTCTCCAACTTTGATACATAGGGTATGAGGGGATATTCGATGGATTCTATAAGGATCCTTTGAGCCCTTACTTCCCCTTTAATATAATTTGCAATATCTTGAGCTTCTTCCTTTGGAGTTTTAGTTATTAAACCCTTAACATGATCGATGACTTTGTTTTCTATGAGGATCAAATTTGTCACCTTCTTCCATGCAATTTGATGGCCCAACTAATTTGTTTCTTTCCCTATAAAATGAAGTCATTTTGATAGATTCAGATGTGGTCATAAAGATACTTAATTTTGAAGATACTCCTTGATGACAATATCTTCAACTTGTTGTCTTCTTGAAGATGTTGATGATGATAGAAGATGTCCTCTTGATGAAGATGTTTTCCTTTAAAAGTGATCCTTCGAAGAGAGGGAGATCACCTTGGTTTCTGATGATGATGGAAACACCTTCTCCTTGTTTTATTTGATGTAGAGGCTTCAAGATGCTCCAATTTTTAGTTCTTCTTTATTTGAGTAGAGGTAGTTTCTTTTGAGGTGTCCTTCTTCTTGGTGAAGCTTTTGCAAGGTTCCAAAGAATTCTTTGAGTGTAGAATCCTTCTTTTAAATGAACTAGGGTTTTGAGGTTTTCTTCTTCAAGATGAAGATGCAATCCCTGTCCTTGAAGTTCCTTTGATATGAGTGGTCCTTCTTGATGATTGATTCTCTTGATGATCTTCTAGTGATTTGGCCCTTGAGTTTCCTTCTTTAAGTTTCCCTTCCTTGACTTTTCACCTTAGATGTGATACCATTTTGAGAAATCTAGGGGAAATAAGTGTAGGTGATTTCTCTACTTTGACAATTGTTTGTGATATATTTTTACTTTGTGTAATTATCTTATTCTTATTATTGACTATTATTAGTGTTTTCTTCATCAAAAAACTACCAAATCATAAAGAAAAATAAGACAAAGGACATAAGATATAGGCAATCAACTAGGGCCAAAACCTCTCCAACTCTGAGAGGAAAACCCATGAGAATTCTTCTTCTTATAGAATCTGCAATTGAAGAATTCCAAAACCTAGAACCTTGACTAAGGCCGCTCCAAGTCCAAATCAATGCCTCCCCTTTATGAGCTTCTATTTTGTAAAGATAGCTCACTTTTGAGTAGCAATAACTTCTCCTTCGACCTCTTTTTCGGACCTGCAACTTTTGGACTACAATTCAAACTTACTACTAAAAAAAATAAATATCTTCAAGGTCCATATTTCTCCATTATAAAGACGAGAGGAGTAAAATATGATGTAACTTGTTTCATCAACAAAATGAACATTTTTTTTCCCAAAAAACCTTATATCTATTTCTTATTTCCATCACTCTGCAACATAATCTACTTTTAAATGAGATCATAATAATGTGATTCTTTCTGTTATAAATTTATTGGATGATCCATGAATTATAACGTGATAAAACTTTGGGTTGAAAAATTTTTGGATTCAACCACTACATATCTAGCAAGTTCCTCTTAAGATAAAGGACTTCAAATACAAAGTAAGAACATGAACAAAAATAAAGGATAAACTATGGTTCCAATTAAATGATTTTCAAGCTATTATTAATCATCAAAATACCATAGGGACTATAAGAAGCTAGGTTAATTCTTTTATTTTATCATATATATGTTATTATTGAGCTTCGATAAATATACCATATTTTTTCTTCCTTTCATACTGAATATGGTTTCTAAAAAAGGAACTATAACAATCCATGTTGATGATATCAATAGTCATAATAAACTGAAAAAAATTGAACTCAAAGGAAAATAATCTATTCATTTCTAAGTAAGATTTGTTGACTTATCATTTTGATTTGAATTATATATAATTATACTATTATATATATATATATATATATATATAATATATATATATATATATATATATATATTTATATTATATTATATATTGGATATCGATAAAATTATGGAGTTACCTTTTAACTAAAATTTATTAATCAAATTGTTGGTTTATCCTCTTAACTATCATTAGTTTCAAACATTAATTACATCGGAAAATGAATCCCCCAAAATCTACTCATGCTAGAAGGATTTGAAGGATTTGATTAGATGTTAAGGATAGATGGTAGGTTAATTATAGCAACTAGAGATTATTAAAATACTCCATTTAAAGCATATTGACTAAAATTCTATTTTATAGTTAATAAGTTAATGTTTCTCATGTTTTATTAAAGTACATTATTCTTGATATTGGATTTTGCAATGTTATATGTTATTATCATCTTATGAGGAATTCATATTATTGAGGCAACAAAAAATCTATAGTAACTAAAACAATGAAGCCCCTACTTTGGAGCATTGAAAATTGTGTACTACATTGTGGAAAAGTAAGGTATCTTAGTGATAATCAATTTGATATCACAATGTTGCAAAAACTAATAAATGATAAGTAAATACGACCCTTTGCATGTAGTGTGTAGAAAAGTCCAAAGTCTATGGACAATTGAATCTATGGGTTAACTAACTTGGAGATTTGTTGGTTATTTTTCACGTTGTATCCTTATACACCAAAATCCCCATCCAAGTGGCCGTTGATATCATCAATTGCATCATTGACAAAGACACTGCCAAATTAGTTGAACTCTACTTCACCTCAACTTTCTTTAATTTCCAAGGTGAGTCCTATGAGAAAACTTGTGGTGTTGCGATGGGTTGCCCTCTCTCCCCTATCGTCGTTAACTTTTTAATGAAAAAATTTAAAACCAAGGCTTTAGCCACAGCTCAATTTCACCCTAAAAGGTGGAAGAGGTTCGTCAATGATACGTTTGTCATCTGGCCTCATGGTCATGAGAAATTGGATATGTTTCTAAACCACCTTAATTCTCAATCGGACTCCATCAAGTTCATGATGGAGGTGGAAGAGAATGGATGCATTCCCTTCCTTGACATTCTCCTTTCTAGGATGGATGATGGTTTCATCTATCACCAAGTGTTTTGAAAGAAAAATCACATGGAACAATATCTCCATGCCAGCTCTCATCACTTTTCAGCTCAAAAATTCGAGGTTCTCAACACTCTTTTTACCTGTGCTGTGAGAATCTCTGATGATAGCCACCTTGATTAAGAGAAATCTCATCTTCTTGAGGTTTTTAGAAAGAATGGACATACCAGATCTCAAAGCATCAAGGCCTTTCAAAAGGCATGCAAAGTACCAAGAGTTAAACTTGCTTGTGCTGATCTTTTCTCTAAGGTTAATCTCCCATATATCCAAGGAACCACGGATAGGATTTGCCATATCCTTAGGAATATTGATGTTGCTTCCTTGTTTAGGCCTCTCCATACCATTAAGAATTCTCTAGGATCTGTTAAATACCTTATTGACCTTAAGGACATGAAGGGAGTCTACTTTGTTCCCTGCTCCTATGGTATTCCCTATATTGGGGAAATAGGCAAGTCTATTAAATAGAGAATCCATGAGCATGCTGCAAATTTTAGACACAATTGATCCCACTCATCATCCCTAGCCAAGCATGTAGAGGAAACAAAACATTTACAGTCATTTCTGTGTCTGCATTGAAGAATCCAAAGTCATTTATAGGGTTGATCACTTCCACCATAGGATGCTTAGGGAAGCGATTGAGATTGAAAGGCATGCCAAACATGTTAGTAGGGATGACGGTTGGAAATTAAGAGCGAGCTAGATTTAGCTATCACTTCTTGAGTCCTCCCTCTCTTCTTCCTAATTATTTTTATTTCTAGCTTATTTTTAGATTTTTATTTTATTTGTTCTAGTCTTTTCTTCGTTTGTTTTACTCATGAATATTTTTTCTTATTTCCTCCTTTTTATTCGTTTTATGTAACCCTCTAGATATTAGTTACTATCTTGTTTCCCCCCTTAACCTTCCTTTTTTATGATTTTTATAAAATATGATTCTTTCTCTAATTTTTATTTTGACAATATTATTTTTGGTCACTATATATCTAATATATGTATATAACTTTTTATATTTAATATTAATAATTAGCCTCTTTTTCATTTTTTTAATATTTTAATTTATAGAACAATTTCTTAAGCTTGAGTTCTATACCTTGATCTTAGATATATTTTATCTATTTGGATTAAGTTAACCCCAGATAATTTTTATAAATTGATAATATCTAATTAGTTATTAAAGCATTAAAATACAATGTTTACTCCAAAATAGATTTAAAGGCTTTAATATAATATTTCACTTACCTTATTCATTAAAATATTGAATAGAATATTTTATAATAGCTAGTTTTAAATAACTCTATAATATTTTAACACTTCAATTAATTATTAAAATTAATCTATATTATTTTTATCTAACAGTAGTTTCTAAATAAATATTTATTTTTTAATTTTTTATATTATTTTATATTTAATATTTATTTTTTTCTTAACAACTATTTTTAACCAAATACATTTTATTATTTTAATAAATAACTCCCCTCTAATAATTAATAATATTTTACTTACCTTATTAACTAATTTACCAACGACTAGTTTTCAACAACTAATTCTAGGCAATGATGCATCCATACTATTTATTCCTTTAGATCGATTGATTCTTCACCTTGTCCTCAGGATGGACCACATTAGTTGGTTCAAAATGTTGACCAAATCCTGATAATGTGATTAATCCAAAAGACATCTATCTACATTATGGATCACAAAAGTCTTATATCTAACATTTTTTGGATGGATGCTTCAGTAGCTAGTCATCGTTGATGATTGAGCATATGTAGGCACAGATTTATGAGGAAATCTAGATCTTCCACTTCCACCAAGGGCACAGTGGACTGATTCAGGTAAAAACTATTTTTGAAGTTTTTGAAGTTTTTAATTTTTTTGTATGTGTTTTGAGATTTGACTTATGATGATTTGTAGATGTGGGACCAAAGAGACCACCAAGGGTTTCTCCAATAGCCAGGCGAGTGACACATCAGATTGAGGAGGCTCCTTATGAGGAGGGAGCGAATCCTATTGTCAAGGTAAGGCATAACCTGGAATCTTTAACCAGGGGCATTCCAGAGTACGCCTCAATACATGAGGTGTCATTGTGGTACCAAAGACACATTGTAGGGGTTTTGTTGATGGTGATGGACTTGCCAACATGTCAGGGGATCTCCCTGGTAAGAAGCTCTAATTAGACCTCAGACCATTTGGTGTAGGAATCCCAGTATTGGGTCGCACAATAATGCCTTGACTGCGTTTTTGCACAGAGGAAAGTAAGATGTCCCTATTGGTAGCAAGGGTGTGACAGTTGTAGTAAGTCAAGGAAGGTGCATGAGAGGTTCTAACACAAGGAGAGTGAAGGGAGTGCACCCCTTGGAAACCTGCAATAGTACGTAGCTTGGAAGGGAACACATGAGAGAAGATGCATCACAAGTTGGAAAGCATGATAGCGATAAATCCAAAGTGATGTTTAAACAAACAACACATCTGAAACAAGATTTATACAATTGCATACAAAATAGTTCATACAAAAATGCATAAGTTAAATAACATACATTGCTACAAGAACCAGAATAATCCAACTACAATAAAAACATATGCATGAAAACGTGTTGGCTCTATTTTATTAAGATGTGTAAGTTCCATTCATACAATACATCCATGTCCAACCACTAGTTCCAATAGTGGAATGTTATAGCCACAACCACCTGCTCCTCCAAAGAGATATACTAGCTTTGCGTAGTGAAGAAGCCAAGGTGTGTTACAATACTATCCAAGCCCTCTCTAAGATACTCCTATTGAAGTTTGACTGACCAAAAGCCTATACAATGAGTTATGAGGGATTATTTATAGCAAAGTGTGGGGTGGCCCTTGAAATTCCCTTTTTTGACAGTTCATCTACCCTCATGACTCTTCGTCTACTCTATGACTGTTACATTCAACTATCGACACTTGAACTTACACTATGTTACATTACAATGCAAATGCACCCATGTGAGACAAAATGGCTTGAGCAATCCATGCAAGACATCACTAACACTCAGACCATTGTGGTGAGACCAACTCTTTGACATCCTTGTGATGGTCGATGGTGGCGAATTGATCCCAAGCTTGGTTTTCCGTGATGGTGTCCATGCACTTAATGGTGACATCCTGTTGAAGAAAAATCTTGCCTCTGTTGCATCTAGGTACACTAATATGGCTCCTCCATCCAACTCATTTGATAGCATGTGCATGGTCGTCCTAGGTGTGACTGGACCAGCAACATGTTGATGCATAGTGTCTGCGCTGATGTCCAAGCTTGTGCTGGTGGCCTTGCACATCAACTTGTCAAAATACATTGTCAGCTCTAGTTGGACTTGCTTCTTGTCTTCGCCTAGGTGAGTGTGCCAAATGGGTGGATAGCATGCGTGCACACAATGACATGCATGTTGCTTAATTCCCTTGCATGTGATCAACAACACTGCTCACCTTGTCTGCTATGTGCCAACTGCTGAGATGGATCCATAACTTATACAGGCATAGTTTCATCTGTCTGTGCATGTTGCACCCCTTTCTATACCTATTCATGTTGCAACTCATTCTCTTGTCTATGCAGTTCTTGTTCTTCCTTGAGTTGCTGCTTCAGCACATGCAACTCTTTCTCTATTTTGTTCTTTGCCTTCATGTGATCTTCATGTGATGTCGTCACCTCATAGCCTCAATCTTCAAAGCTACTTTCGTCTTGAGTGGATCTGCTTTGAACTTGTAGCTTTGCTCTGCCTCTATGCCATTAACAACCCTCCTCTTGTGTTCGTTGCATCTAGTATGCGGCCTTCAGTTGTTGTTGATGGTGCTATTTGTTGTGATGATGATGCCATCATATATTGATGTCCTTGTCTATGAACAACTTGATGTCTTAGTGGGTAGGCAAGTTCATAGACACTTGATCAACTGCATCCCTAAGTGTGCTTTGAATGGTGTCTTCAACTCTTCTCTCCTGAAAATCATTGTACCTTTGAGGCTGAGAGGAAAATGAACACTTGCAATACCTAAAGACATGGAAAATCTCATGGGAAGAAATCTGTCAGTCGAAAACCAAAACAAACTTCATAACTGACTTGTAACATACCTGTGTGACTAATCATGAAGGTTGCACAACTTTCGCTGGGTGGTCTGGAGATTGACTCCCAAAACTACGCAAGGCATACTATGGGTTGTCAGGAGGCTGACTGACTGATGAAACTGCACAACGCACAGTCCAACCTAACCTGCTGAGGACTGAAACAATGCAATGAACAATTTCAGTCAGCAGTGACATGCAACTAGCAAACTACATTGCACAGTGTCTGGGGCCAGCGGGACACTACCTCCAATAATTTTGCAATGAAAGCATGGAGGTCAATGTTGGGCTATACTTGTGCAATTTTTGGAGGGAAGGGAGAGCCTTCGCTTTTGGAAATGTGTAGTGATAGCTGGGCAAGGCACAATCTGAGCTAAGGCAACCCAGTTCGATCGACGAGTGACTGAAAACATGAGAATTCTGAATGCATGGTGAGATGAGTGCAAACAAGAGTGAATGATCATTCATGCAAAAGACAAGCACAGGATTCAAAAAATGGGAAATCATGCATGTGTGTGAAGCAATTTGTTGCAACAACAACCTTCCATGAAAAACAGTGTCATGCATGTGACGGTAGTGAGATACGAACAAAAACTAAAACGATGCTTCTACAAGCTAACATGCATCAAAATGACAACAAGCATTAGGGATTTTTGAGGTATAAAATGGGCCTCCTAAGAAATATGTACAACCAAAATAAAATTTATAAGAACCAATAAGATTTAGTATGATGATGTCAACCATGGGGGATGATTCACCATTTTTGGAGTAAACACGTACAAAGATTAAAAAATAATAAAATAATAAAACTACTTTTTCAACTCATTTTTTCAACTTATATCCCTAAGTATTTACTCAAATTTTGACTAGGAGCACTCATTGGATGCAAAATTTAATTCCCCATCCAAGGAGTACCCATGTTGCATACTTTTGATGGACCCTACTACATGAAAAATGAGAAATACATGAAAAAAACATGATTGCGATCATGTTTTTCATGTATTTCTCATTTTTCATGTAGCAACGTCCATCAAAAGAATGCAACATGGGTACTCCTTGGATGAGGAACAAATTCTACATACAATGAGTGTTTCTTCTTGAAATTTGAGTAAACCAATATGGAGATAAGTTGAAAATACGAGTTGAAAAAATAGTTTTGTCTTTTCTCCCTCTAAAATTTTATGATGTAATCTAATCTTATTTTATTATTTCCACCATTATTTTATAATTTCCTTAGGAGGCCCATTTTTTACCTCAAAAATCCCCTAATGCGCTCACTGAAATCAAGCAGACATCAGTCACACAAAGTAAAACACAAAAAGAGATAGAAATGGAACACAAGACGTGGAAGATGGGCTTATCCCAAAACAGTTGAGATGAATGTGCCAATGACTCCTAGATGCAATGTGGGATGTCAAAGTTACAAGGTCGATGTGAGGAATAAGCTTTGTAGCATTTGGTTCATGAGTTTTGATGAAATCGAAGATGTGACGCACATGCCACAAATGTAGAAATTTTGAATAATTTAACACATATTTAATAGAGATTATCCTGATCATGTACTATTGCGGAAAACATACACAATACATAAGCTCCTCTACGTTGATCATCAATATAGCAGCATCAATAACAATAAAACATCAAGAGCATTCACACATTAACACAGTATGTATCCCGGGGAAAGCAGCTCGCTAAAAACCCCAACTATCTGTATATTAATGATTGAGTCATGTAACATTACACAGCATAATACTTCTCACAAGTATCTCCACCTCTGTTACACACAATACAGCTTAGATCTGAATCAATCAATGGCTCAAATCTCTTCCGCTGCTTGCCTGCCTCCGCTGCTCAATACCTGCACAAGAACCGGTGATAATGCCAAGGCAGCCACGTCTTTCCTTGGCTAAATCACGTATTTCCAAGCTACAATGTGGGCAAACTCATTGGCATACTCAATCCCCTGATTTGTGCAAGATCTGGTGCACAACTTTAGTCACAACTGATAGCAATATGATTCTCTAACACCTGTCCCTGCTGAACTGAACATGCACTGACATGCAACTGAGTTAACTGATGTATTCATTAGTTGTATTATGAGTTAATAACTTGTGAATTAATTAATATCTAATTCACCCAACTCATCTCTAGTCTATTCGCCAGTTAGACTAAATACAACGAGTTTAACAAAGCTAAACTGAACACAACTCCATCAACTGCACCTCCAGTCCACTAAACTCAACTCACTTGAGTTCTAACTGAAGTCATGCATGCAAATATTCAACTAACCCATAAGAACCACATATTTCCTTCATGCAATTGCATGTGCCCCATCCGTAGCTCGAACTGAAGTGCTCCAAGAGAATAATATTAAGTTTATAGTCCAAATATTATTGTGAGAATAATATTTGACTTTTCTATTTTTAGCCTGACAGTCTAAAA
>APFE030326002.1:14471-35096 GCA_000404065.3 Pinus taeda | reverse complement strand
GCGACTCCTTTCCACTAAGCTCCATCATCTTGTTGCATTCTCAACAAGCATTTCTTGTTGCACACTTTTCAACAACAAATCTAGGAAGAGAAACACTTGGTGGGAGGATTATGAAATGATCCTTGCATGTAACCTCCAGCTACTAAAAGTAGATCCATGAATCAAGGGATTCATTTGCATGCTGCCTTGGGAGACATAGTCCATGCATGCAAATCATTTTTGCTCGGTCCTGGAGGGAACTGGTTAACTAAACTGCACATGCAACAGTATGTTCAACTAGGAGGAAATAATGCGCATTTCTGAGAGGGAGCTAGGTTGACTACGTAGAGAGATTGCGCAATTTCTAGGCAGAGCAGCTGAATGTTGCCCAGAATTGTGCAATTTCTAGGCTAAGCAACTAAATGTTGCCCCGAATTTTCCAATTTCTGGGCTGAGCAGTCCTACTGGGAGGAATTGTGCAATTTTTCCAGTGAATAGTGATAGGCAGGTTTGCACAATTTTGGAGCACAGTAGGCTGCCAAACAGAATTGCACAATTTCTGGAGGGAAGGCTAGTTCCCCTCTAGAATTGCATAATTTCTAGAGGGAAGGTTGGTTCCCCTCTAGAATTGCACAATTTCTTGAGGGAGTTGCTCAGCTTGCAGTTGTACCAAGTCCGATGAAACAACCTATGAGGGGAATGCAACAAGCTTTGATGGACAGGTTGTCATTCTATAAGAAAATCACTAAAGCTTGTGAACTTGACGAAGCAAGACGTGCTACTGTGAAAGGTTGGTAGGGAGGCTCCAAAATGAAGCCAAGGCAAAATTTTGGAGGGTGGTTGTAGCCACTACAACACTTGGCAACACACTGGTAGAACTCTAGCTCTCTGAATGGACCTTGTTTGTGAAAAGCAAGTCTAACACCTCCAGAAGTATTGTTCAGTTCTCATTTCGTCTTGGTTTCCACACTAGCTTAATTGTAAGATGCAGCATCTACCAAGCTCTTGGTCGATCGACACACATTCCAAGCCAAGGAAACACAATTGTTTTGATTGGGGTTGAGGGATATATTGGTGCACAAGCATTATAGTAGTCAGAGTCTTAGTTTCATCTCTAGTGTTTCTACACTACCAGTAGGCCTGGACAGTACCCCGATGGAGTCACGCAGGAACACAAGCATCACTTCGCTGCCATTGAGCCTGCTCAGTACCCCAACGAAATTACTTGCATCACCTCTCTGCGCAGGAAGCCTTTCCCTTCTTTCACCTTATTCATTTTCCATTTTTTTCTAAATTTTTCACTTTTCACTTTTTCATTTTTTGTTTTCATAATTGTGCATAGCACTTATTCATTTTAGAGGCAGAAGAGGGATCCCAACTTATTGAGGGAAGAAGAGGTTGTTCCTTCAGAGAAGTTGTTTATATATACCTCTGACATGCCTATTAAGGTTTTCCCCCTTACCTTACTCTACTTGAGTGAGCTGACAAGGATTAACCCAATAACAACCGACTAGACTAGGCGATACTAGTTAGCACGCAAGCATTGTGTTTTCACCAAGGTTCACTTTGAACAATACGTATTTTCCACCGATGTATCATGGACTGAAAACAACAAGTTCTTACATAAGAGAGAGGACAACAAATAACCAAAAGGTGATAGTTGTACAAGTCCCCTTCTACTTTACCCAACTTGTTTCAAGAGTCATGCGTGGTTCCATGCGAAACTAACCTATGAACAAAACAAGCAAACTAACAACAAAGCAAAGTAGAAGAAGAAATGAAAGCAAAGTGAATAAGAAAACAACAAAACAACAAAAAAAACAACGAACGAAAGAAAACAAGCATGCAAACAAACAAACTGAAAGCAAATGCTACTCCTAAGCTAACATTGCATGGGTCGTCTCACATGACTTGATACTTCCAATGCATCCACTGGCACATTTGTTGACCCATGTCGGTGAATGCATGGTTCACGAACAACATAGCTATGTGAACCAGCAGATGTGAAAGATACAACAATGAATACAAACACCCTCCGAGCTTAAGAGTCCATAGAAGAAAAATGAGTGAAAGCGCATGGCATGCACTCTGTGGACTTACCATGATGTTGTGTGATAGTACGTGCAAATTTTAAGCATATGCAATCTTTTGACTATGACATGCAAGCACATGTGAGGAAGGTAGACCACTTACATTGCACATGTGTGCTTGTTGAGTAAGATTCCTCCAAGGCATGAGCAATGGGATCATGTAGTTTGAGTGGAGGAAGTGAAATTTGAGTGTTAGATTAATCTTCAATGCATACAGATGAGTGATGAGGATTCGTGCATGTTTGAAAAATTTCCTAATCAGAAGTGAAACCAACCTTAGGACAGTGAAGGCCTGACATAACCATCATCTCGGGCTAAAGTGCCTCGATAGTCTATGGGGTTTCGACTTCGTTGACAGATGGATCATAGTAGACTAGTGGCTTGGACGGATTAATAACGAGTGAATCAACATCATGATCGGATGATGAGGTAAATAGATCACAACAATGAAGATCGGAAAATTCAGGACATTGGTCGGCATCCTCATGATTTGATGAATCGCATAGAGGGGTAGATGAGAAGCAAGAATGTTCATCCTCTGTGTTTTCGGAAAAGATAGATGAAAAATCAAGTGGATGTTCAAATAATTATTGGTCCTCTCTGTTGTGAGATGATGGATAGATATTCGGTGTGTCCTGCGAATTCTTAACAATGGGTGCTTCCATGGGTGGAGATACACATGATAAATATGGGATGGCAGGATCACCAAGGAGGTCAGGAAAAAATGGAGGTATGGATAGATAAGGATGGTCCTTTGCTGCCGGAGGATATTCAAGCTCCCAGTCATACTCTTCGTGAATGACATCACATGTTGGTTGTGCAACACCAAATCCGTCGATAGATCGATCCTCGTTCAAAATAGGTGTAGAGTTCGGAATAGAAGAACACAAGACAGTGCAAACTGGAGGATGATCAGAATACGAGGATAGAGGTTGAGGTACAAAATACATGTGATAACTCATGGGATTCCCATCCAAGCTTCTGTGAAAATCAGAAGGAGTGATTTTGGGAGGATGTGACGATTTAACATATGTGTGTTCATTCTCTCCCACATCACTCTATGATGGTGGAGCTGTTTGATGAGGGGACGATAAACAGTCACTTGTGACAACGACCATGTCCATCTGTGATTGCGTAACTCCATCATCGAAGTATGCTGAGTGAGATTTGAGCTTGAACCTCTTCTTGATATTGATAGATTGGATAAGGAAATATTCAAATATGTCCATGAGATACTGAATTTTCATCTGACTTTTCAGGGCTTCAAACATGAATAGACAGAAGCACTCTGGAAACTCCATAGGTGATTCATGCAAGGTCTTTCATTGTTTTAACAATTTTTTATCAAGTACTTCAAGATCAAAATGGTGGAAAACATATTCGATTAGATCCTTGAACTGCTTGAATGAGTGCACAGAGTTATGAGGTAGTGTGCCACACCATTGTGATGGGTGGTCACAAAGTGTGTGTGTGAGCAGTGAACAAACCTCTATTTCATTAAAATCTTCCATGCCCTCCATGAGAGCATGGAAGTCATCTAAGTGCTCAGGCTAGGCCACTTCGCCTTCACCATCATACATGATTTGTGACAAGTGATCCTAGAACTCCCTCTCTGTGTGAAAGATATGTCCGTTGGGTAGACATTTCAGAGGTTGAACTATAACAAACTCCATGATAGATGTACGAAAATTCAAAACAGATGATGAGGGCTCAACTTGTCATCTAACACTACTTCTAGTGCCAAAATGTTGATGATGTTGGACCCGCCAACATGTCAGGTGATCTCCCTGGTAAGAAGTCCCAATTAGACCTCATACCATTTCGTGTATGAGTCCCAGTAGTGGGTCGTAAGGTAATG
The DNA here is from genome assembly GCA_000404065.3 of Pinus taeda. Classification (NCBI taxonomy): domain Eukaryota; kingdom Viridiplantae; phylum Streptophyta; class Pinopsida; order Pinales; family Pinaceae; genus Pinus; species Pinus taeda. The sequence continues at coordinate 31,169 of APFE030326002.1, read as the reverse complement.
CCTTGACCACAGTTTCACACAGAGGCAAGTAAGATGTCCCTATTGGTAGCAAGGGTGTGTCAGTTGCAGTAACTCAAGGAAGGTGCATGAGAGGTTCAAACACACAAAGAGTGAGGTGATTGCGCCCCTTGGAAACCTGTAATAGTACGCATCTTAGAAGGGAACACATGAGCAAAGATGCATCACAAGATGGAAAGCAAGATAACGATAAATCCAAAGTGATTTTTACACCAACAATACATATGAAACAATATTTATATAATTGCATACAAAATAGTTCATACATAAATGTGTAAGTTAAATAACATACATTGCTACAACAACCAGAATAGACCAAATATAATAACAACATATGCATGAAAACACGTTGGCTCTATTTTATTAATAAGTGTAAGTTCCAGTCATACAATACATCCATGTCCAACCACTAGTTCCAATAGTGGAACGTTATAGTGACAACCGCATGATCCTCCAAGGAGATATACTAGCTTTGCATAGTGGAGAAGCCAAGGTGTGTTACAATACTGTCCAAGCCTTCTCTAATATACTCCTATCAAAGCTTGGCTGACCAAAAGCCTGTACAATGAGTTATGAGGGACTAGTTATAGCAAAGGGTGGGGGGGCCATTGACATTCCCCTTTCTGACAGTTCATCTACCCTCATGACTCTTCATCTACTTTATGATTGTTAAATCCAAATATCGACATTTGAACTTACACTTGACAAGACGTTACATTACAATTCACATGAACCCATGTAAGACAAAACGGCTTGAGCAAGCCATGCAAGACATCACTAACACTCAGACCGTTGTGGTAAGATCAAATCTTTGATGGTGGCAAATTGATGCCAAGCTTGGTTGTCTATGATGGTGTTTATGCGCTCAATGGTGACATCTTGCTAAAGCAAACTCTTGCCTTTGTTGCGTTCAAGGACATTGATATGGCTCCTTCATACAAATCATCATCTTGGGTGTGACCAAACAAGCAACATGTTGATGCATAGTGTCTGCACTGATCTCCAAGCATGTGCTGGTGGCAGTGCACATCAACTTGTCAAAATACATGTTCAACTCTAGTTGGACTTGCTTCTTGTCTTCCCTAGGTGAGTGTGCCAAATGGGGGGGTGGCATGCGTGTGCACAATGACATGCATGCTGCTGATTTCCCTTGCATGTGATCAACAACACTTCTCACCTTCTCTACTTTGTGCTAGTTGCTAGGATGGATCCATAACTTGTAGAAGTGCAGTTTCATCTGTCTATACATGTTGCGCCCCCTGTTGTACCTATTCCTGCTGCAACTCATTCTCTCATCTATGTAGCTCATGTTCTTCCTTGATTTTCTTCTTCAACACATGTAACTCCTTCTGTGTTTCGTTCTCTATCTTTGTGCGATATTCATGTCACGTCGTCACCTCATAGCCTCAATCTTCAAAATTTCTTTCATCATCAGTGGATTTTCTTTGAACTTGCAGGTTTTCTCTACCTTTGTACTGTCAACAACCTTCCTCTTGTGTTCATTACATCCAATATGCTGCCTTCAGCTGCTATTAATGGTGTTGCTTGATGTGATCTTGCTGCCATCATATCTTGATGTCCTTTTCTATGAACAACTTGATGTCTTCATGGGTATGAAAGTTCATAGACACTGGATTGACTGTATCCCCAAGTGTGCTCTGTACGGTGCCTTCAACTCTGCTCTTGTGGAAACCATTGTACTTGTGCTACTGAGAGGCAGATGAACACCTGTGATACCTAAAGACATGGCAACACTCATGGAAAGAAATCTGTTAGTCGAAAACAAAAATGAACTTGAGAACTCACTTGCAACATACCTGTGTGATTGATCATGAAGGTTGCACAAATTACGTCAGGAGGTGGGGAGACTAACTACCAAAACTACACAAGGCATAGTCTAGGCTGTTAGGAGGCTGACTGATTTCTAGAACTATGCAATGCATAGTCCAGCCTGGCTTGTTGAGGACTGAAACTGCACAATGCACAATTTCAGTCAATAGTGACATGCAACCAACAAACTGCATTGCACAGTTTCTGGGGCCAGTAGGACACTGCCTCCAAGAATTGCGCAATGCAGGCCTAGAGGTAAGTGTTAAGCCAGACATGCGCAATTTCTGGAGGGAAGGGAGAGCCTTTGTGTATGGAAATGTGCAGTGATAGTCAGGCAAGGCACGATCCGGGCCAAGGCAAACTAGTCTGGCCAATAGGCGACTCATGAGAAGTCTGAATGCATGATGAGATGAGTGCAAACAAGATTGAATGATCATTCATGCAAACAAAAAGTGAAGGATTTAGAAAATGAGAAAGCATGTGTGTGTTTGAAGTGAGTCGCCGCAACGACGATCGTCTGTGCAAAAAAGTGTCATGCATGCAACAACAGTGAGACGCGAACGAAAACTGAAATGATGCTTCTACAAGGTAACATGCATCAAAACAACAACAAGCACTCACTGAAATCAAGCAGACAAAAATCACACAAAGCGGAACACAAAAAGTGACAGAAATACAACATAAGACATGGAAGGTGGGATTACCCTAAAACAACTGAGTTGAATGTGACGACAACTCCCAGATGTAATGTGGGATGTCATAACTGCAAGGTCAATGTGAGGAATGAGCTCTGCAACATCTGGTTCATGAGTTTTGATAAAATCGAAGATGTGACGTGCATGCTACAAATCTAGGAAGAGCGACACTTGATGGGAGGTTTCTAAAATGATCCTTGCATGCAACCTCCAGCTGCTAAAAATAGATCCCTAAATTAAGGGATGCCTTTAGATGCTACCTTGGGAGATGCATCCTATGCATCCAAATCAGTTTTGCTTGGTCCTGGAGGGAACCGGTCAACTCAACTGCACATGTAACAATATGCTCAGTTGGGAGAAAAAAATGTGCATTTCCAGGAGGGAGTTGGGTTGGCTGCCCAGAGGAATTGTTCAATTTCTAGGTAGAGCAACTAACTACTGCCGATGATTACGTAATTTGTGGGCTGAGCAGTCCTGTTGGGAGGAATTGGCAATTTTTCCAGTGAACAGTGACAGACATATTTGCACAATTCTAAAGCCTAGCAGGTTGTCAGACATAATTGCGCAATTTATAAAGGGAAGGCTGGTTCCCCTCCAGAATTGCGTAATTTCTTGAGGGATCTGCTTAGCCTTTAGTTGGATCAAGTCCGATGAAATAACATATGAGCGGAATGCAACAAGATTTGATGAACAGGGTGTCATTCTGTAAGAAAATCACTTAAGCTTCTATACTTGACGAAGCAAGACATGCTGTTGTGAGAGGTTGGTAGGGAGGCTTCAAAATAAAGCTAAGGAAAAATTTTTGGATGGTGGTTGTAGTAGCTACAATAGGTTTCTACCAGAATACTTCGATTGTTAGGCTGAGTCATTAGGGTTATTTCATGCTATCATTAGCACCATGTGGGCGAATAGCCATCCCTAGTTTATTTTTTGCATTGTTGTAGGCTTATAAAGCCATGTGTCTCAAAACATAGATTTTGTCATTTGATGTAGAAAACTATTTTGAAAAGACTATATGTATATGTGTGTGTGTGTGTGTTTTCCATTTACCATGTCGATTATGTGATTCTTTATGATTTACAAGTTTCAAAAATGTCTACCTAACACATAATTAGTCAATGCATCTGTTAATGTGTTCATGTGTCTTGGAATGTGATGTTAAGTAATTAAATCAAAGTCTCGTTCCAATAGAAGAACTCACAAATAGACTCTCTAAATTTGAGGGTTTTTAACTTAATATTGTCCATTAAGTTGTAGTACAATGAGCTGTGAATCAAGATTCATGATTAACTCTCTAATGCCAAGAGAGATAGCTTCATACAAAATTTCGATGACCGCACTATATTTGGCAATGTTTTTAGTCACATGACCTTAACATATACCTTGTAAATTCACTAACTTTCCATTAGGGTCATAGATTTCCCATGTAGCGGAAGATAGATTTTGTGTACTACGACAAACCCCATGAGCAAAATCAACGTAACAGTTGAATGGCATCTCCAAACCAAGTAGAGCACAAGGTAAGCAGAGGAAAAACATTTGCAAAAGAAAACTAACACACCAAAACCACACTAAACACTAATGAAAACACACTAATGTGCATAAGTATTTACACGAAAAATCACGCATAATACTTCTTTAGGTAAATTCTATTTTAGGGCTCAGCCAAAGAATTTCCTTCATAATCTACTAACCCATATGGATATTTTTGTAAAACTCATTTGACAATGTAAGGCCTATGCCACATTGATTTGAATTTCCTAGCTCCTAATTTATCATTGGCTTGATCATATAGCAAGACCAAGTCACCCTCAGCAAAAACGTGGGGAGACACAGTTCTATTGTATTGAGCCTTAACTTGTATCTTCTAGGCTTCAATTACTAACACTGCAAGATGGTGATGTTCATTGAGCCTTTCGAGGTAAATTAAATGTTCCTCCTCAGCTGAGGCATCAGGAAGTAATTTGATATCCAGTTTCAATGAAGGAATTTCACACTCAATTGGAAGAGTTGCCTCTAGACCATACACCAGCTGAAATAGTGTGAATCCAGTGGCAGTATTAGTTGCATTTCAGGAAGACCAAAGGGCTGAAAATAACATGAGATGCCAATTTTATTTATGCATCCCAATGTTATGTTGGAGCATGGTAACCAAGACTTTGATGACTACCTCAACCTAGTCATAGGTGTGTGGACAATAAGGAGTTAAGTTGTCATGATACAAACCCAACTGAGTAGTGAGCTCTACCATCATGTAATTTTAGAAATGAGATCCATGATTAGTAAGGATGGCTTGAGGGACACCAAACATATCTATGACATGGTTGAAAAGAAATTGAGTGGTAGTTTTACCGTCATCATCACATGTGGGCATCGCCTTGGCCCATTTAGTGAAATAATCAATGACGACGATGATATAACCATGTCCCCTAGACGAGCAAGGGTTACATGTCATAAAATCAATACCCCATTTGGAAAAGGGGCTGATAGTAACAACTAGGTGTAGGCATGTGGGTGGGTCACACAGTTTACGGTTGTAAATCTGGTAGGCACGACATTTTTGGACTGCTAAAATGCAATCTTTAAAAATCAAAGGTCAAAATAACCAGCACAAAGGATTTTCTAAGTAGTAGCATATCTTGACATGTGACCACCACAAGCCCTAGAGTGGAAGTCATTTAAGACCCTGTCAACTTCTTTTGGTGTCAAACATCTACGAAGGATAGAATGGATACTGACATGGTACAAAGTATCACCAAAGATTCAATAGGGTTGGGACTGATGTCGAATGTGATGATGTTTAGAATTGGAGAACTCTGATTGAAAAGTTTTGGTTGGAGATAAAAAATAATATCCCCATACCATGGGTCAAGGGTGTTGATGAGAAAGAGAGTTTCGTCAGGAATGAACTCATCAAAAGCTGTAGATATGGTTGTAGAGGGAAGGTCACAAATTAACTCGGAGAGAACCTATGATTTCTTTGATTTGGTTGTCGAAAATTCCAAATCAAAATCTTGAAGGATAGTAACCCACTTAGAATACTTTCCCCCCAGCAACTGACGAGTCAGAATGTAGTTCATGGGGTTATAGTCAGAAATCACAGTGGTTTTCTTCATGAGAATATAATGTCAAAAGCATTGAACAATGTGAACAACTGCTAAAGCTATTTTCTTGAAATGGGCATATCAAGTTTCAGTATCAATAATATTTTAGGTTAAGTAGTAAATCATCTGTTTGTTTCCATCATCATTGTCTTGCACCAGTATTGTGGCAATAGTACTATTGGCTGCGACCAAGTACAAGAAGTAATTGTGATGATAATTGGGGGGATGCAGTAAAGGGGCACTAATGAGGGTGTTCTTTAATGCATCAAAATATTTTTGAGCTATTTCATCCCAAGTAAATGGGATCCCCTTTTTTAGCAAACGAGTAAATCCCTTGGCAAGTTCAACATAATTGGTCACAAAACAATGAAGGAAATTAGCTTTCCCTTTCAAGCTTTGCAACTAGAATCAAGATGATGGAGGGGGTAAATTCAGAATGCCCTCAACTATGAGGGTGTCAATCTGGATTCCTTCCTCAGATATAACAAACCCTTTGAGACAACCAGATTCAACGCAGAAGACACACTTATGCGGATTTAAATGAATATTGTAGTGTCCATAGTGAAGAAAAATTGCATGAAGGTGGTTAGGATGGTCATGATGTTTATCAAAATGTGTTGGTAAGTTGTCAAGATACGATTGAACAATATGTTTAATGTCATGGAAAGCATAAGACATCGCTCATCGGAAAGTAGAGCCAACATTTTTTAGACCACAAGGGAGTTTTTTGTAGGAAAAGGTTCCCCATGTAAAAGAAATTTTATGTTGATCAGCAAGAAGAATTTTAATATGGTTGTAGCCAGAAAAGCCATCCATAAAATAAAATATCTCACTCCCCGAACATCCATCAATGATCTAGTCTATAAAAGGAGTTGTATAATTATCTTTTGGACATGCTCGACTAATATCACAGTAATCAACACAAACAGGAATAGTCCCTTGTTTTTTAGTCACTAGGACAATGTTCAAAACCCAATCTATCAATGGAATGCGATAAATGAAACCAACCTTTAGAAGTTTTTCAACCTCTCAGCTAATAGTGGCTCCTTTTATAGGGTGCACTAGGCAAAAGCGCTGACGAACAAGCTTAGATAAGTGGGAATTTTGTACACAGCTATACTTGGATCTATGCTAGGCATTTCTTCATATGACTAGGAAAAGACATCACGAAATTCTTTAAAGAGGGCAATGTAAATCTTTATCTCATCTAGAGAACAAGAGACTTTGACATGGATGTTTTCGACAATTCTTGGTTTCACATAAATTTCAATGGGCGTTGTAGCAGTAATGTTCCCCATGTTTCCCTGAGACAAAATTTCGTGCACCGAAATAGGCGTTTGAAGTGGATGGGTCAGTGCACTCGAAAAAAAGGTATCTAAACACGATGAAATCTCTCCAAGACTTAGGAGAAATGAGGAACAATGATGAGCATTATTCTAGGGAATTTCTTCAAGAGACATAACCTCAGTGATACTCTTGTCAGTGGGAAATGTCTCATTCAAGGGATCCAGAAAATGCCAAGAACCAAGCCAAAGGGATTGTGAATACATGTCTAGATGCATAATAAGAGTAGCATGACTTTCATAAGTGACCATTGAGGCCAAAAAAATAGCTTGATAGGCTTGTTCTCCTTGGCTGAGTGGCATGATATCACCCAAAGAATTAGCTTGATATGGATGAGGAATGATCCGAGGATTGTGAGAAGTGGAGATCATGTTGATGGAAGTGATGTTTGGAGGTGGGATGAAAAAATTTCCCATAAGAGAAGAGTCTTTAAAAAGACCTGCTCTAACATTCTCATAAGGGATGTCAGTATTTTCCACATATGACACATTTCCATTCGAAGAGTTAGAAGAGAAAAAGGTTAATTGATCAACGATGACTATTTTCCCCTCATGAGTAAAATGGAGCACATGGAACAAAGAAGAAACCACGCAAAGGATAGCATGAGTCCAATTTTGACCAAGTAGAAGGCTATAATTTAAATTGGCATCAATGAATTCTACTTCTAAGTTAACGGTTCTTCCTTCCAACGTTATGGGAAAGTTCGTGAGAATACCGTAATAACGATATCCTCTGCCATCAAAGGCTTCTAACATGTTAGGAGACTAGTTGAGAAGAGGAGAGCCAATAAATTTCTAGCATGAGACATACATGATATAGGTAGAAGCACCCTCATTAACCATAATCCGACGAATTGTCTTCCCTTTTATAATGACTTGGATTAAAAAGGTAAGTTTCTATGGAAGACATGGAACATGATTTTCCAAGTCAAAAGTAATCAAAATTGAATCAGTAGGGTCAATTCCTCTTACAGCGAATAGTAATTATTTCCACTACGATGGAAAATGCTAGAGAACATCCAAAGCAAACATCACCAAAGGTGCTTGAGCTAAATCTTCAATAATATTGTAATATTGGGCATCTCGCGCATTCGGATTGTAAGATGATTTCTGAAGGACACCTTTGGGAGGTGGTTAGATAACTGAGTCATTACTAGATCTCTCAATACTAAGAGGACTAACTAGAAGTGGAAGGTGTATCAGTAACTTCTTTCTCCACAACCTGTTTGGGAAAAGTCAGATAGTATTTTGACCGAGTGGAAAAAAAATAGGTACCATTCCACTGATATAAGCCTGAGAACTCGAAGATGTAGAAGATTGTAGTTGTTCTACCAATTGGGTTTGTTGTGATGGAAAAGGTTCGTTTAGTATAGTCAGCATCCCTTAAGTTCCTTTTAACAAGTGACTAACTTCAGCACAATGGGGACAATCCTTGGTATAGTGGTCTTCCTCACAAATGAGGCAAGGATATTTGAGCTTATGTTTAGACACATCATCAACAGATGATTTCAGAGGATCCTATTTTGGGGTATCATATTTGGCTTTTCCTTTAGCCTTGCTTTTACCTTTTGAGGCATTGTCTGCCACTATAGACAGAATGGAATTAATCTGGATGTTTTACCAGGATTTGGAGAGGGATTCGAAGGAGGATTGGATGCAGTAGTTGAAACAGATTTATGCTTTGAGGAAGCTTTACTGGAATTTTGAGTCATTAACCTAATAATATCGTCAACAGGTGGTACATATAGAGGATTCGAATATGCTATATTCGTAAATGGTCTCGGAGCATTATGCAAGAGATCATATAATGTGTCAGATTGGGAATATACCAAATCTAAATATTGGCCTCGGGTAATGGCTTGATCTTCAATAACACAACCACCAATAGCTATGTCCTTGGCAATTTTATTAATGAATAATTCGATAAACCATTCAGTTAACATCTCATCAAGTATATCAAACTTGATAAGGTGACGCAGATGTCTCCACTCATGGATATGATCAGAGATGTGGGTGGCAGTATTATGTTTCAAATACATAAGAAGATGGGGAGTAGTTTCATATCGAATTGGTAGCTGGAAGTGAGTAAGGAAGGTCATTTCCAAAGATTTGAAGTCTTAATAGGCAACTCGAGGTAACTTAATGTACCATTTCGTGGCAGCACCCCTTAGGGTTTGTTGGAAAATACGTAGACGAACGGAGTCCTCAACCTAGGAATTGAATGAACACCATAAATGGTAAGTCATAACATGGGTTGGGGGTATTCTCTAGACTTTCCTTCAAATTTTAGACAATCACCAGGAACCTTAGTAGGAACCGAAGGCCAATACGGTGAATGGAGTATTGGAACATTTGTGAGCCTTAACACATCTGGTAGCTTCAACGTTGCTAGAAATGGAAATTGTGGATTGAAAGGCATGGAAGGCCTTTGATAAGGTCTAGCTTGTCGATTCCAACCTTGTTGGTATGGCTTCTACCCCCAAAGTGGCAGATTTGACCATAAGGAGCTTGATATTACCCCCACTCAGAGGTATTCTGACCATACAAAGGTGGATTTTGCCCCCACAAAGGTGGGTTTTGACCAAGGTACGATTGATACTAGCCCATCATGGGCTGTTGAGAACCATAATGTGGATAAACATATTGCGAAGAGTATGGAGTATAAGGTTGTTGTTGCAATTGTTGACCCATGTGGTAGAATTGTTGACCCTGCTGCTGCAGGGGTTGACCTTGTTGCTGTAAGAATTGGCCTTGTTGATATAAGGGTTGATTTTGCTGCTGCAAGGGCTATCCTTGCTACTGCAATGACTGTTGATAAATCCCTTGTTGCACATAAGGTCCTTGTTGTAGACAAGGTTGTTGTTGTTGGAAAGTTCTTTGCAGAATTTCCTGAGTTCCAGGTTAGTACTGATAGGTTCTTGTTTGAAATTGACCAGATACCCCAAATGAGGGATTTGAACCAAGTTACATTTGGGGTCCTTCCTGATGAGTAAAGGGTGGATTTTGAGGTTGTTGGTTGCCATACGGAGGGTATAGTTGTTGGTAGGGTATCTAGACTAAAAGAGGTTGTTGATGTGGGATTTGGCTTGATCCAAATGGAATATATGATACACTTGGATAAGGTACATTTCCAACATTTTGACTAGCTCTGGTAGTGTGAGTTTGAGATCCACTCACGTAAGTTCCACCTGAAACAGGAGGTAAATATGGAGGAGGTGGTTGTTTCCCCCCATGCAGTGGGATAGGTGGCGGCACATATTGTCCACTTAATGGAGGACTTGAGGAACCAATAGGGACATTAATTGTCCCAACTGTAACTTTCAGTTATACAAGAATTGATGAAACTGCACTTGGTATAAGAATTTGAGAGGCCACGCTTGAAACAAATGGACCAAAAGTAGGCATAGTGCCCAACGACGAAATAGGATTGTGATAAAGTGAAGACACACTTGGAGTACCTAAAACCAATTGAGCCAAAGAGGTATAACCAAGTGGAGAAAAAGGTTCACTGCTTTCAGGTGATGGTGGAGGTAGTAAACTTCCCACATACAGAAAGCCTTAAGGTGGAAATTCATATTCAAAATCATTGCCAACACCAGGAGTGTAAGTGGCTAAGACTTTTGGAGGACCTCGAGGAGAGGTTGGAAACTAACCTTCTGATGCCATGGATGGAAAATGTTGGCGAGGGGGAATATGATATGATGGTGGAGATAACTCCAAAGGAACACCAAGATTGTCATATGGACTATATGGTCATTGAGGAGATATGACCAATGGATCAAAAAGTAGATTCAAAGGGAATAATACAAAAATTTGTGGACTCTTAGGATTTTCTATGTTAGATTCTTGAGATGATGAGTCTCAAGGTGGAGGACGAGAAGAAAGGGGTTGAATACTCGAGATAATTCCAAGTTCACGACCTTGGTCTTCAAGTGATTGTGAAATCTCAGGATGGACTCCTTGTGATGACCCTTCAGTGTTAGATGATGAAGGGGATATGTAAGGTTAACTTAGTGGTTCATCTTGACCTTCTCTCAAAAACAATAAGAGGTGGGTGATTTGAGCCTATAATCAAAATTTACTATTAATCAGGAAATATGAGGCCAAGGATAACTACATAGGTAAGTCATGTTATCGTGGGAAGTTAAATTTGAGAACTTAAAAACATGAAATAAATCAAAAAGGGTATATCAGGAAAGAGGGTTTACCAAGTATCCTTGAATCATTATATACACCTTAGCCAAAACCAAGAACTTAACATACGATAGTCGATCTCGCCGAATGTTGTGTTTGTTGTATCACGTTTACAAGGTGGTTGACTCGATTACCTCTGGCTAAAGAATAACAACCTAGTGGGGTCTCCCAATATATAATCGATGGCACGAGGAGCACAAGTCTGTGTTAGCTCTATCTAATGCATAGCCATTCCATGAGATCATTCCCATATAATTTCCATACTATAGTGCCTTTAATATACTCAAGAGTACTAAAGAACCTTCGATATACTTCTGTACTGGAATGAGATTTCACCCGCAGGATACAATGCAAGTAGTTAACAATAGTTGCTAGATCTATAGACGCTGGAACACTTGTCTATCCTAGAATTCTAAATGTTTGTGTTCAGTTCCAAATTCTTCTTAGGTTAATTCAGTAAATTTTAATGTTGTTCACAACTTATGTTTCAATTTTGGGCTCAAACGATATCATTTGAATCCTACAATGCAACTATATGAGAAAAGGAAACTTTTCACTTCGATGAATACTATACTAGTAAGCGAAGAGAATTCAATTAATTAATGCATCAAATAATATGTCTCCACTAACTTTTCCTTTCCAAATGAAATATGCAAAAGAAAAACCAAACTTCACTTTCACTATCCAACATGCAATCTATCGAAAGCAAAAATGGATTTTACTTTACTAAGATGCACTTTAACTAAGTGATGTTCTCTTTGATTTTCAAACACCCTAATGCAATTAAGCTTCAAGTAAAGCAAAAATCAATACTTTTATTCAAAATTCTCCTAATGAAGATGATGCACTAATCAAAGAAACAACATATCAAATCCAAAAGCACTCAATGAAAATGTATTTCACTTTCTCTTTTGAAAATTCACCCTTTTCAGTTTGTAAGCCAAGAAATGTAATATATGCTTGATGAATAACAAAGATGAATTTCAAATACAAGATGACCCAATACAATTGAAAAGAAACTTCACAAAATACAAACCGAAATTAATGCAAACCAATGTTTTGAATGATTTTACTAGATAATCAAACCTAAGCAATTAGCAAACCATAGACTCATTGACACTTACAAGTGACAAGTGACATTCAAATGACATATAAACCCTAAAATCAATCCAATGCCACTCAAACACTTGAAATATCATAAAGACAAGAATTTTCTAATCAAATCAGATAATCAGACAAAACATACATAAATCCAATCATATAGGACAAGACAAGATCTCAAAGGGCTCAGACACACTGGTGTTTGACAAAGAAACCCTAGGTTTTTTTCCAATCTCTGAGATCAATGCAACTGTTATGCCCAAACTGGTGCTGAACAGGGGATCAACGCGACTGTTTCAAAATAAAATGCACTGGCAGTGTGGCTATTAGATAAAAAAGTGCATGGGGCAAGGAATAAGGCAAAAAATAAAAGTATTTCCACAAACACTTCCAAACTTAGCACTCTAAGGTAGCAATTAGTGATTGTGCAAACCTATACAAACTCAAACTAATTAAGAAATTGATGATCAGTCAAATTTATCAAGAGACTAGTTGAGAAAAGAGGATGAAGAGGCTATAGCTTCGCCAGAAGAGTCGCCATTTTGTTGTGAAGATAAATTCCCTCTATGGATAGAGACGATCCTCCTATCCCAATGAGTGGGTCTAGTAACAAACCAAACAAACTAACACACACTTTCCTAGTTTATGTTTAACAAATGCAGAGAGAAGAAGAAACCTACCTCACTCTGATGTTAATCACTCAATCCTTTGGAGATGAATTTGATTCTTTCACTCCAAGCCTCACTCCATACTTGTTCTTCACATCTAAGTACCTACAAAGAAGATCAAAGAGCTATGCAAAATACAAGATCATATATGGTATACATCAAACATAAACTACTTAATATATCAAGGAGTATTAAGCTAACTGCATAAACATTTGCAAAAGTATGAAAAGTGAACATCAAATGTATATATTAAAGAGCTAAAAAGGGAAGCATACAACCTATGCCTTGATGTTGGAGACCTCCTTTTGGTGGATTTCCAAGTCCAAGAAAAGACTCTTCAATCACTCCTTCTCCAAGCTAGAAAGGGTAGCATGTAAGCATAATCTCAACATAGGGATGCAACAATCAATGACCAACCATTTGAGGATGGAAGGGAGTGAATTTATAGTAAGGGAGAGGGAGTTAGGGATCCAAAAAATATGGAGGAAGGTCCACATATTAGGGGGAAATCCCATGATTATAATATCAAGAGATCCAAATGGGATAGCTCAACCATGTTAGCAATAACCAACATCCATCTCACTGTTCTCGAAGGTTCTAGTGCATGAAACTTCTCCTCCAGTTTGGGAAAACTTGCTAGAAGAGGTCCATCATGGGTTTTCATATCAAAACTAATCTATATTTAAATAAGAATGCAACAAATTAAAGAGATAACCATAACCATAGAGATGCAATGGAAATAATACTTCATTTCATTAATGTAAAATATTGAAATATGCTTACAAACAATGGAAATAAACCAGCTAGGGCAATGGTAGCTTATCTTTGAGAAGAGATGTGGCGGCTACATGCCTCTGAACTATGTTAGAATAAGGCTCGAAGGCCTATTTATTGTTGTGAAACAATGGAAAACCATAAACATTGAAAAACCTAACTCTAGAAGATGAAATGACAAATTGTGGGCCCCATTTGGGTAAATGGGTACATCAACTTCCCGGGGTCATAACTTTGGCATACGATCTCCGTTTGAAGTGCACAATATCTTGTTAGAAAGATCTATCCAAGAGTTACAACTTTGGGAAGAGAAACATCAATATATGGACCCATTATGCTCCCAATTTTCCCAAAAAAACATCGTTTAGGGCCTCAAAATAGCTCTAGAAGTTCAGGACCCAAAAAACTGCTAAAAATAGTAAACTGTGCTAGAATTAAGGAAACTAAAAAGCTAAAAGAAACAATGGTGGGGATCCAACTGGACTTGGTAGGTGGCCACCAATATCCACCTAGATCATTCCTCCCCCCTTAGGAAGAAATGGTCCCCATTCTGTTGAGTTCCTCCATGAGATGAGGAAACTTCTGTTGAACTTGGTCCTTGGTGAGACACTTGCCCTGGTGAAGGAGTTGACCTACTTTGACAACTTGATACAGTTGGATATTCTGCTAGCGAGTGTGCTTGATCTGTGTGTCCATGATTCGATCAATTGTAGCTTATTCCATGCAATCTGGACTTAACTCTGTGGTTGTGAGCGGTTCTGTAATGTCGGATGTGTCAAATAATGGTGGAAAGTACAACCAAAGGCGGTCCACATTGAACACTGGGTGCAAGCCAAGGAATGGGGGAATGTTGAGCTCAATTGCATTGTCTCCCACGGCCTTGGTAATGATGTAAGGACCATATCAGAGTGGTTTGAGTTTCCGATAGGCTCTGGTAAGGCATTCCTTTTGCAAATGAAACCAAACTTTTTTGCCCACATGAAACTTGTGTGGCACCCGATGTTGGTCATGTCACTGCTTGTACTTAGCATTTGATTTCTACAAAATGTCATGGATCTCCTGGTGAATATGTTGGATGTGCTCAATGAAGTTGTTTTCCTTATCTGTTTCAGACTGGACATGAGCCGAATCTGCATGAGTAGCTGCAAATGGCAAGGCTACATCAATGGGACATAGTGGCTGGAATCCCAAGCCCACATGAAAAGGGTTGTGGCTAGTCAAGCTGTGGAGAGCCCGGTTGTAACTGTGCTGAACATAGGGGAGGCTCTCATCCCATGTGTGTGGATGCTTTGAGTTGTACATGTGTAGAATGTGTACGATCATCCTGTTGACAACCTTTGTCTGGCCATCAGTTTGAGGATGGAAGGTTGTGTGGACTTAGTGAGTTTTGTGTCCAGCATTGACCAGAGACTAGACCAAAATGTACTAAGGAACCTGTTGTCGTGATCTGAGATGATAGATTGTGGGATCCCAAAGTGTACCCACACTCATTCAAAGAAGATTTTAGCAGTGGCTTCTACTGTGATATTCTTCTTGCAGGCCACCATAATGGCCACCTTCGAGAACTTGTCGATGACCACAAAAACACAGTCATTTCCATGCTTAGTGGAAGGAAGGCCTGACATGTAATCCATGGAGATAGATTCCCAAGGTCGACTAGGGGTAGGCAATGGAGTATAGAGGCCTTGCTACTTGATGGTCAGTTTGGCAATGGCATAAGCAGTGCATGATCTAATGTACTTCTCGACATCCTATAGAAGATTCGTCCAATAGAAATACTTCTGCAGAACTGCCACAATTTTCTCAACCCCGAAATGCTTAGCAGCCCAACTATACAATGCTTCCCAAATCATCTTGGCACGCTCGCTTGAAGGAACACAAAGGTGACCTAGGTGGCATAATAGGGCATCTTGGAGGTGAGAATATGGAACATGCTGACCCTCCAAGAGTGTCTGGTATGTGTGGCTGAATTCTGGGTCGATTTTGTGGAGAAGTGGCCAATCAGAAGTCTCATGCCCACAGAAGTTGAGCACAGTGGTTAGCGCCCTGATCAGTGATTGGCTGAGGCAATCTGCAAAATTATTGGTGCTACCCTTCTTATACTTGATATTCAAATGGAATTGTTGCAAGTATGTGCACCACTTATTATGGCGATCATTCTGCAATTTCCCTTGGGTCTGTATGAACTACAGGGGTCAGTGGTCTGTGTGGATGACTGTTTCCTTCCCCAAACTGTAATGCTTCCATTGTCGGTAGGCCTGCACAATGGAATACATCTCTTTATCATAAGTGGGATACTTTCGAACTGTGTCTGAAAGTGTCTCACTATGATATTCCATTGGATGCCTGTGTTGAGTAAGGGTTTCCTCAATAGCATAGCCAGAGGAATTTGTCTCGACCTCAAATGGTTGTTGCAAATCTAGTAATGCGAGCATTGGTGTTGTATAGAGGTGATGTTTTAACTCTATGAATGCCTTCTGTTGAGATTCAGACCAAAATAATTTTGCTTTCACTCCTCCCTTGGTGACTTGACTCAAGGGCAAAGTGATATGAGAAAATCCCAACACAAACTTGTGGTATAAGTTGGAAATACCTAGAAAGTTACGGAACTCTGTCAGAGTGGTTGGAGATGGCCAATCCCAAATGACTTGGATCTTGGCTAGATCCACATGCACCCCCTATTCATTAATAATGTATCCCAGATACTAAACCTGGGTGTTACACTGAATTTTGTCACCCTGACTAGCTGCAGTATGTGGCCTCATCAATAGCCACATTGTCCTCTTTGTCAAGCCCCATACCTCTGCTCTTCATGTCAAAACCTCAAAGAGAGAGAAAGTCACTTAAAAACATGTTTATCTCTGGGTACGCAGATTCTCTCTACCTTTCCTGCGTGTACGCACTCCATATACATTAGACCTGCGTAGTAATACGCTCTGTATACTAAAGTTAGGGTGCGTACCCCTGTAAA
>APFE030326002.1:0-14268 GCA_000404065.3 Pinus taeda | reverse complement strand
CAACAAGACTGGACTACTACAACAAGCATTGGACCTAAGGTAAGATCGAGAACATTTGATTTCTTGTAAAATGATGTGTATCTAGAGAAGGATAGCTCTTATTTGGTTTGTTTGTCATTAGAGAGTCTTAGACTCCTAGGAAGGTTAGATTTGTCCGCAAGTATAACTCATTCCGCTTGACACTGGGTCATGCCAAAAGTGCATGTCTCCAAATTGGCACATAACTTGTGTTGTCGTAGTGTTTGGGGAACCTGTTGGATGTGGTGGAGGTGCTCTTCCCAACTTTGGCTGAAGATCAGGATGTCATCCAAGTATACCACTAAAAATGAGTTGGTGAATGGCCACAAGATGTCATCCATTAGCCTCATGAAGGTTGCAAGAGAATTCGTTAATCCGAAAGGCATAACCAACCATTCGAAAAGGCCCTCCTTGGCTTTGAAGGCAATCTTCCACACATCAAAGGGTTCGATTGGTACCTGGTGATATCCCAACTTCAAATAGATTTTGCTGAAATATTTTTTCCCCCTTCAATTGGTCCAGGAGGTCATCAATCCATGGGATTGGGTACCTATTATGGACAGTGATCTTGTTCAGCACCCGACAGTCAATACAGAGTCTCCAAGTCCCACCCTTCTTCTGTACCAACACGATCAGGCTCCCAGAGGGCGATGAACTCAAACGAATGTGACCTTTCTACAGCAGCTCCTAAATTTTCCTCTTGATTTCATCATTCTCCAGAACGAAGCACCGATAGATTGGTCCATTAGGCAACGACGCACCCGTGGTCAGATCGATGGAGTGCTTCACCTGACAGTGCAGAGGAACCCCTGCGGGGGAGATGAAGATGTCCTCGTACTCCTCCATGACCTTGTCCATCTATAGTTGTCGTGTGGAGGGCCCCTATCTGGAGGTCGTGGCCACCGTCTTCTTATTTCCTTGAGGGAATATCATTAGGAAAAAAAATTTCCCAGTTTTGGAAATGAGCTTCTTGTGTTGTTTTGCAATAACCAAAGAGATGGCGGTAGGCAGTGCTACCTCCAATATCCTATACAACTTATTTCCCAAAGTAACAATAATAGCACGGGGCCTTGATTCATATACAACATGTTGCTTCCACAAGTATGGTTTTCCTAATAATACATCACAAACTTCAAGGGGAGCAATGTCACACAATACCTCATCTTTGAAGGGCTTGATGTTGTATGGAAGGTAACACTGCTGGCTCATGCGAAGATCTCGTCCTAGGTGAAGCCACCTGATGGTGTATGGTTGTGGATGTGTTGTGGTCGGTAAGCCCAACCACTTCACGACCTCTGCCGAAATGAGGTTATTTTGGCTCCTGTTGTTGAAAATGAACTATAGCTGGGAGCCCTTTACCCACATCTAGGAGTGGAAGAGACACTCCTCCTCCTCTGGATCTTCGGGTTCCTCCTTCTGGATCTTCGTGGTTGCAATGGCGGCGTTGGGCTGTGCATCAATTATCTGCTTCCCTTTGTCATTCTCCTTGTCAGGTTAAATTTGACTCGGAATCAGAACATGCATCTAATTCTGAAACCTTTAGCTCAACCACCAGTGACTACTTGGCTCGACACTCACTTGTGTTGTGAGTGGAGCTCTTATGGAACTCACACCACTTCCCCATGTCCTTTTTTGGCTTCATGGCACTGTTCTTTTCTTGCAGCTTTGGTGGGTAGTCTTGGGGCACCCCACCTTGGATTTGTCCTTTTTTATATGATTTGGGGGCACCTTTCACTTGCTTCAGATTCACAGATCCAAAGTCTTGCTTCATCTCTTTAAAATTTTGGTCAACCTTGACGACATACCAGTATGTCGTGCCGAGTGAGGGGATGTTCAGGAATTCTATTTCTTCCTAGATGTACTTTTGCAGGCAGCCACGATATTTGAGTACCAAATGCTGCTCTAAATCCTTGATACCCAACTTTGTGTGAAGGGTATGGAAAATATTGGTAAACTCTAGCACGTCTTGGTCCCTTCCCTCCCACAGCATGGTCCACTTTATGTATTGATCGTCATAGCTTCCGACAGGGTAGTACTGCTCCTTGATGGCATCCCAGAATGAATTCCAAGTGGGTGAGGCTGAAAATAGTGAGCCTGTACTTTCATTCTTCTATTCGCAGTAGGTTTCCCACTAGTACTTGACGTGGGGGGCTTGTTTGAGAAGAGTGAAACTAATCTTTTCCTGACTAGAAAAATCATGAACAAAAAAATAACCATCTAGTAGATTTAACCATTTATCGATGACATCTTCGTCTATTTGACCATCAAATATGGGGATTTAAAAATTAAGTTGTACCTTAAATGATGTGGCATTTCCAAAGTAGCTATTGGAAGCTGATGCGTCGCCCCTGGGTAGCTGCTGAAGGATCTGGGCAAAGCTGTCCATCATCGTGTCCCTTTGTCGCTCGAGGGATTCTTCAAGCAAGATTTTGATAGGATCTCCTACCCCTTCACATTTCTTTTCATTCACCATGGGAAGCCGTCGGGATTTGCGAGGCTGGTCTTGCAAAGGTTCAACCAATTCAAGCCCTAACTCCTTATATCCTAACTTCGTTGGGGACATGCAAAGAAAAACAGAGAAAAAAAGGCAGAGTACTTTGATACCACTGATCTAGATTTAAACAGGAATGCAACAAATTACAGAGATAACCATAAACACAGAGATGTAGTGGAAATAATACTTCATTTCATTAATGTAAAATACTAAAATATGCTTACAAATAGCAAATGGAAATAAACCAGCCAGGGCGATGGTAGCTTATCTCTTAGAAGAGATGTGGTGGCTACATGCCTTTGAACTATGTTACAATGAGGCTCGTAGGCCTATTTATTGTTGCAAAACAATGGAAAACCCTAAACATCCAAAAACCTAACCCTAGAAGATGAAACGCCAAACTGTGGGCCTCGTTTGGGTAAATTGGTGCATCAGCTTCCTGGGGTCATAACTTTGGCATACGATCTCTGTTTGACATGCACAATACCTCACTAGAAAGATCTATCTAAGAGCTACAACTTTGGGAAGAGCAACATCGGTCCATGGATCCTTGTTGCTCATAGTTTTCCAAAAAAATGTTGTTTAGGGCCTCAAAATGGCTCCAAAAGTTCAAGACTCGAAAAACTACTAAAAATAGTAAACTGTGCTACAATTAAGGAAACTGAAAAGCTGAAAGAAACAATGGTGGGGGTCTAAGTGGACTTGGAAGGTGGCCAACAATATCCACCTAGATAAAAAACTCCCATTGGCAATACTAGGGTAGAAATGTCTAACCTTCCATCAGCATGGGCAAGAAGTGTAGCAAAACGCATTGATGCTAAAATTTAGGTTTCTAGTTAACCTTCTTCATAATGGATTCAGGGGAGTTTTCCTTTGATTCTTTAGGGAGGTTTTTTCTTTATATCATGATGGATATGTTGCACAATTATCAATGTGTTGGAACTTCGGGATAAGGAACAAGAAGTGAATAGGAGGTGTGACAAAATATTGTGTAACACTTCCCAAGAGAAGCTCTTATTCATGTTCTTGTACTAACCTCCCTTTAACTAAAATCACTTCCAACTAAATGCCAACAAATTCTTTACCATTGGTTCCACTGTGTCCTTGACAACCTTATCCATGTTATTCTTTGTACCTTCATTACCTTGTAACCCACTATTGATCTTAAACAAATAAACAACACTATAAACACAAATAGAGGATGAAACATATGGTTGTGCCTTTAGAGTTTTCTCCAGGTTTTGTCTTGGGACATCTAGTTTGGTGTCTTCATAAAACCATTGTAAGTAATCCAACTCAAGAACTAGATCCTTTGTTGTGAGCAAGTTAAGAACAAGTACCGGTGAGCTTGGACTACTCTGAAATAAAATCAAACAGGAGATGTGGTTTGTTTGTTAGATGACTAACCATGCCTATAATTGTAGCCATGTTTAGAGCTCCAAATGGGTGCTGACAATGAAGCCATGATGCTACTACAAATTCAACCTTAGACTATTATTTTCCATATTTGATATTGACAGAGCCTTCCCCATTTCCATTTTCATTTTTGAAGGATCTCACATCTGCAGGTGTGTAGCTTGGATTTAGCTAGGAACCCAAATTAGGGGAGTTTTGAGGTCTAAAATGGGCCTCCTAAGGAAATTATAAAAATATAGTGGAAATACTAAAATAAGATTAGATCACATCATCAATTTTTAGAGGGAAAAAAGAAAAAACTATTTTTCCAACTCGTATTTTCAACTTATCTCCATATGGTTTTACTCAAATGTCAAGTGGAAACACTTGTTGGATGCATAATTTGATTCCTCATCGAAGGAGTACCCATGTTGCATACTTTTTATGTTACCTACTACATGAAAAATGAGAAATACATGAAAAATGCGATTGCAATCATGTTTTTTTCATATATTTCTTATTTTCATGTATCAGGGTCCATCAAAAGTATGCAACTTGGGTACTCCTTGGATAAGGAATTAAATTTTTTACCTAGTGAGTTCTACCACTTGACATTTGAGTAAAACCTTAAGGAGATAAGTTGAAAATATGAGTTGAAAAAGTAGTTTTATTATTATTTAATATTTTTATCTTTTTACTCCAAAAATGGTGAATCATCCCAAATGGTTGACATCATCATCTTGAATCCTATTGGTTCTTATAAAGTTTATTTTGGTTGTACATTTTTCTTAGGAGGCCCATTTTAGACCTCAAAATTCCCCTAATGATTGTATCTCCACTATAGAAACTAATCCTTCCATTTGGCTTCTTCCAACAAGGGATAAATGCAGGAACTCCACCCATTTATCATGCATACTTATATCTCCAACAATTTAATTCCATTTGAATTTGAAGGGTATATTTAGTTTTCTAGTTGTTGGCACCTTCAAAGGAGAGTGTTGTAAGCTACTCTTCCCATCAACATGACCTTCAAAATATGATGTGTAGATACAAGGAATGATCTTGTATCTAAGACATAATTCCTCTTTGTAGACATTGTGATTGATTCCCATAGGTAAGCTAATATTGGTGTCTTTTTATCCTGTTTGAATGATCACTGGAAAAAGGATAAATGGAATCTAGTTAAATCCATTTATTGGAAAGCTCTTCATTTGTGACTTGTAAAGTTCCACAAATACCGGCACCTACCAATAAGATTCCAAACAATCCAAAAAATTTCATTTTAGGAATGGAGTACAAGAGATTGTTCCATGTTGCAACATCGACTCTTGTATAATTTTCAACACTCGCATCTAACCCAACAAAGGTAGAATGAGTATGTATGAACGGTTTATTTTGTAGTAATTATTTCAATGTTTTATTCATGATAATAGATTCTGATAACCTATAGATACTATGATCATTTACTCGAATAAACCATACGGGTCTTCTTGCTCTTCCTAGTTTTATGGTGATTCTTTGCAACTAGGTTTCCATTAGAGCTGATGAGGAAAAAATCTCAGCATTGTTCCTTGAGATAAGAAGTTGTACATTGTTGAAAACACACACAACAAAGTTGATTTCTTTGGTATTGTTATGAAGGATTCTTTTTTTCTTTGAATGACATGTATTTCCTCTGTTGCACACTATGAATTGAATTTAGACTTCCATCTTCTCATCTACCCTAACAATCTAGTCCCTTGGTTCTGTCTCAATTTTAAATAACTAGGTGTGTCATCTTGCTCTATCCTACTCCTACTCAATTATAAGGATACGTCCAAAAATTGTTTCTAGTGTAGTAATTTCAATATTTAAGGCTCTATGCAATAAGATCATTAGATTTGTCATCTTTCCCCTCTCTACAAATGCATGATCTCTTAGGCCAAGGGGTAAACTTGAGGAAGAGGAATGTCTTGTTATTATTCTATGTTGACAAGGGGGTTGTACTTTTGGGGCCACATTGATACTTTCTTCCTTGTGGATGTGAATGAGATTTTGTGGGTGTAGCAAGTATGAACCATATAATTTTTGATAGTGGATTATTGAAGTTTTGGGGTTTAGGTTTGAGTTTCCTAGGAGCCAACCTTTTGGCATGCCCCCTTATATGACTTTTCTATATTTTTTTAACTAACAGCTTTATAGGATGTTGTCATCCTTCTTTTCTAGTTCTCCAATTTGGATAATCTATATCCTTCATTTTGGTGGTTACACTGTGTTATTGGCCTCAAATTAAACAAACCATGGGTACGTTGAATTGGGAAAGGAATCCTGTGTGGGTGTGGCGCTCATCCCAAAATTATAGATGCCAATGACACTACAATGTGAAATACTAACTAGTTCAATTGCCTAGCTTCAACTATTGCATTTGGTTCTAGTGTGATCATATATTTTTTGTAGCCACAAGTTTAACCTCTTCAACAATGAATTATACCGATGAATCTATTACCCCTTTGTCATGCGGAAATAGTTAATCTTGCGGACAAAACCAACCTCCCTAGAAGCCTAAGACTTTCTAGTGACAAACAAGACAATTAAGAGCAATCCTTCTCTAAACATGCATTTACCATACAAGAAATCAAGTGTTTAGATCCTACCTTTAGTCCAACGCTGTTGTAGTAGTCCAGCCTCGTCGATCCGGATGAGCTCCTCCTTCACTTCGAAACCTGCATTCACTAACAATCAAACGATTACATAGCACCTGAATATCTCATAAAATAAAACATATTCAACATACAGACCAAGGAGTATATGAAACAACTCATTAATAACAAATTGTTGAGAAGAATGGACTTATTTGTATTAATAGGAAACAAAAGAAACCATTACAACCTGAGCCTTGGTGTTGTGCAAGTTCCTCCCAGGGTCCAGCAAGAGTTTTCTTTACTTTGATAAGCTCACCCACTTCCAAATGAAACAAGAAAGGATGGTAATCTCTCCTCACAAGCTTCTACAAGGAAGTCCTAATTCCAGCAGCATCTACCCTTTGGAATGTTCAGCTTTCAACCTCCCTCCTCTGGCCCAATGCCTGTATTTATAGTGTTCTAGAGGAAGTTATTCAGGTCCAACATCAATGGGATACTCCCTCTTTTGGATGGGGTAGCTCCTCTCTTGATGTGATAAGTTCCTCTATCATAGGGATGCATGAACCATCTGGAGGCGCTCAATACATGTCAAACAATCTTCTAGAATGCTCTAGAAATGACTACAAGTAACTTTTTTAAGATGAAACTTGCGCCTTTTGACCTTTACAGGAGTATGCACCCATCCCTTGACTTACAGAGTGTACAAGTATGCAAGTACAATGAGCTTGGGATGCGTACAAGCAGGCAAGGTAGAGAGAACCTACGTACCCAGAGATAAACATGTTTTTTAATGACTTTCTCTCTTTCTTGAAATTTGACATGGAGAGCAAAGGTATAAGGCTTGACAAGGAGGATAATATGATTGTTGATGGAGCCATACTAACTGAAGATAGTCATGGTGACAAATTTTAGTGTAACAGATGTATTGGAGAGAAGTGGTAATAAACCTTTTGCAGAAAATTCATATTTATAAGATGAAGATCCTTGCAAAATTATAACTTTAGAAGAAGAAATTAGAAAGCTCAAGGCTGAAAATAAAAACCAACAAAAATTATTGAAAATACTTGAGCAGAAGGAATGTGGTTACAAAGAAGAAATAAGATGAAGCAATGAAAATTGAAGTAATGAGAGAGAAATATGTAGAAAAGGAAGATCGGTGTCAAATTATGGAAGCTATTGTAGCGAGTACAACCATCCTCCAAAAATTTTCCTATGCTTCGATTTTGGAGCCTCCATTCTTATCCATAGGAGCTCATATTACACTGATCTAGGTATTCACGCTTTGAATGATACTTATATTTTCATTTGTTCTTGTGCTTACTTGATTTCAAACTAGTTGATCCTTCTAAGTCACAAGAAAATCTCCCAACTTGGTATCACAATAGTTCTAGGCTTGCCTCTAGAAACTACACAATCCTTGAGAGAAAACAACCTTGATGATGGAAATTGTGCAATTTTGACTAACAATCAACCTTGATCTCAGAAACTACACAGTCATGGTATCCATCCCAGCACTAAGCCCAAGAACTGGGAAATCCCTCATTAAGCCGGAAAATTACCTAGTTCCTCGGAACTATGTAGTATTTCCCGAAACTATGCGTGGCAATTTTCCTAGGAAAAAAGCAAAAAAAACTATAAAAAAAATCCCTGAAAATATGGATCTATTTTTATAATCATGAACGAGGCACTTTCACTATTTTTGGAAAGTTTTGTCATCACTTTTTTCTTGATTTTAGGCATGCGCATTAAAAACACTAATCCACTCAAATCTATTTAATCAACGCTTATAGATCATTTTCACATTTGATCTTGGAGCTATAGCATTCTCGAGGAGATCAAGGAACCTTTGGTGCGATCGTCAATGCTTTTCTGGGTGAGTTTTTCTTTTATCTTCTTTTGCTGCTTTTTCGATCACTTTTTATTGCTTTGCTTGTGTGAGCATTGTTCCACTTATTTCTCTTCACATTTTTTTGGAATTTCAACTCATTTTGACTTGTAGAAGTGTTTTTTTAAGTTTTAATTTACCTTTCACAAGTGTCACATTGGTTCTCCTATTTTGCGCCAATGGTCGTTGTTGCGATGACTCTCCTTACATACTTTATTTTCCTTCCATTTAATTAAATGTTGCACTTGATATACATGGATTTACTCACACTTAGTTAGATATGCACTCAATCTCACATTATCTCTCAGATTTGCTCATTTTCTACACTTCCCTTGGGCAGATTTGCACTTTCCTTGGCCAATTTTCACTTTGTCCAGCTAGGCACTACAAAATCCTAAGGATAAAGCCACAAGATTGGCCCGTAGAATTTCACAGTGTGTAGTACAAGTTGGCCCCAACTACACACTGTGTGGTTTCAGGAGGCAGCATGTCATCTTGGCCACTAAGACTATGAAATGTGTAGTCTCTCCCAGACCTCTGGCCAGGATGAACTACACATTGTGTAGTTTTAATCCACAAGATTCAAATCTGGCTTTGAGACTGCATAGTGCATAGTTCCCACAGGGATCTAGTCCCTCTTTTGAATGAGAATTGTGCAATCCTTCCCATTAGATGTTTGGTTTCTTTCTTGAACATCCCTTGAAAGTATATTTTCTAAGAACCGATGTTTTATTTCCATGAGTGTCTTTTATGACCCATGGGTACAACAATTATTGAGCACCACTCCAAAAGTCACAATTACCATGGCACCTATGTGAGTTGCTTCAAAAGAAACCACTGAAAGCAGTATTGGAGAAGCATTTGAGAAAGTGCCAGTAGACTTGCCAATGTATGCAGACACTCAGATGTTTATAGAAAAGGGATCATCACTGACATGGAAGCAGGTTAAATATGCTTTTGTAAAGGACTTTGAGGTATACTTAGAGGATCGGTGGGTGTATCTCAATATTCGACAGTCGGGACTATACAAGGTTGCAAGCAGGCATCCAACCTTCCTGTGTGCAGATGTCGTCAGTTGGATTATATCACACATTAATGAGAAGACAATGACATTGAGTAGTGCTAGTGAATAGAAGCTTGCCACCTTCCAAGAAGAAGTCTATCAACACACGTATCACTTTAATAAGCCAATAGAGTGCATGGACTCACTTTTCTATGCTACCCATAACTATGTGAACACAAGAGATGTTGTCAAAGGCTAGGTGAAAGAGCCATCGAAGTTTTGACAAACACCCACCCATGTATACAAGCCAAAGTCTCTCAAGAAGCATGGTCAAAAAAGCATGGAAACCTTTCTTGAATGTTGGGTAGTCTTATTGGACCAGTTGGTGAATGAGGGGAAGTCATTCAACTGGTCAGATCTATTAGCTTGACAGTTGAAGGCCCATGTAGCACAAGCTCGGATTCCTCCTGATGGTAAGTGAGCAAGGTTTTGTATGTATGCATATTTACTGGATGTGATCTGTCCACAACAACAGTTCACTAACATGAACTCAACATGAACACCACAAGGTCCTTCTGTACATATCTATTGCAAGTTTCTTTTGGATTGCAGTTATCGAGGAGTAATAACACAACTAATTGACCACTTCATCATCTCATTGTACAAGCTTGTGTTTGAAGAAGATCCACTTTACATGTCATGAGGAGCAATGGAGGTGATAGCTAACATCGTAGACTAGTATGCCTCACTAGGTGGCACCTTCCTCAGAGTGCTTGGTGGAGAGAAGCCTTCACATGTTTTACCAAGGTATGCCACTATCAAACTTGTCATGCAAGAAGTGTCATATCATCTCACCACAGGTTTGTAGTAGCGTTGCACAAGAAGAAGCACCATGGACCACTCTTCCTTTGCAAATTGGATTATATGAGATAAATAACTTGAAAGTCATGGATGCCAAGGGAAAGGAGATAGTGAAGTTTGCATTCAACACATAAGACTTTAATCTGTATGATCCCCATGGTATTTTTAGATACCATTGTAAGAAATTTTACTTTCCATGGATTGGCGAGGCATTCCATTGGCTAGAGGAGGTGATGAGTCTCATCATTGGGTAATTATATGGGCCTTAATTCACATCCTAGATTAGTCAAACCAACCTTTCTCACAACTTATTACATGTTTTTTTATTATATTTTGTTTATAAGATGAGTTAGAGTTGGATATTATACCTAGTGGACTAATATGCACTGAATGTAGGACTGAAGGAGAAAATTAAGGACTTTTTGCAAATTCTAAGGTTAAAACTCAAATGGGACAAGGGAGATGGATTGTAAGATGTAAATCTTCCTCATTTACTTATCCCCCATTCGAATATTCCTCCATCCATCACACCAGCTTGGAGTGCAAGTAGCCAAGCCATGAGGATTAGAAGGCAGTCGAGCAAGTGAGAGACAAAGAGCTAGTTTATCTCGAGTTCGGGAGCTGAGCCTCCATGATTTTAAGGAATTCGTTGGGGACATTAATTGTATAGGTAGAGAGGCCTAGAGCCTCATTAGGATTTGGATTTTTATTGTAAAACTCTAAGCTTTTTTTGAGCTCCAGACTTGTGAAATTTATATTGATGTAATTTGTTGTTTTGGTAATAAGAATGAGTTTTGTTTTGAGCCATCACTGAGTTAACTCATAGGGCTGAAGCTCTTGCATTAGGGCCCAACCCTAGCATCCAAGGCTCCTCTTTCTTGTTTATGTATGTTTAGTGTAGTTTCATAGCTTCATTGTTAATTTGCTTTTAGATGCATTTCCATTACAAGTAGTGTAGATTAGAATGGTTGTTTATTAGTTTGCTTCCATTTGTGCCTTACTTCAGTAGCAGGTTAAAAGGGATACAAGGAGCACCATAAGGATGTCAGCAGGTATCTCGGCCTCACTTCGTCCCTCTAGGATCATGACTTGAGGAAAGGACCCTTAAGCAGCCCCAAAAACACAAATTTCTATTTCTTTTATGATCTTTGGAGTTTGTTGTATTTAAATTAGTATTTGGTTAGTTTTTCAAGGTAGGATTCCATTTTCATCTTTTTTCATCTTCATTTTTGTAGTAGATCTCATCCATGCTTTCATTCCTTTCAGAAACTTTCCTCATGCATAATGTAGGCAGTTAGTTCATTAATTATGCTTTTCTAGTTTATGAGAATGTCTCTTGTTTACATAGCTTTTTAGAAGATATACATGGTTTATGCAGAGTAGGTGCCTCAGGAGGAGACTAAGACTTTATAGCCAGTAGCTACCTTCCATTCCATCCACCTTATCCATCCCTCGTTTTCACCATCACCTTCACTAGTTTTCATCATTTTTCATAGAAATTATTCCAAGCACATTGAGCGAATTTAGCCATCTGCTATCTTTGATGTTGACTTCTGAGTGATCCTAGACCTTCTCCCACTCCATTCCACCCATCAAACACCTTTCCTAGGCCTTCCATCACCTCCAACACCTTGCATTTTTCTCTCTGCTGTATCCTGTAGGTTTACAAGGAATCCTATAGGTTTCTAGTACATCCTGAAGGTTTTCCTTAAATGGCCTGTTTTGAGGCCGAACTGAGGGAAAACATCTAGGAAGTCACCAAAAGCCCCCAAAGGGTCCCCCACACCATCCAACCATCTCATAACTCTTCCAACCATCCTCAAACATCCTTAATTCACCTGCTACATCAACAAAAGAAATTAGCTTGCATACTTGATTTTGCATGAAAAGACAAAAAGGAAAAAATAGATTTAGTTCAATCTCTTTATTTGCACATTGGTGAAGTTTGATGCTTCTTATTTCAATAACTTAGATAGTAGCATTTTGTTCATGTTGATTTAGCATTTATACAAGCCATAGTTTCTTAGCAATTAACTAGGAAATGGTGTGATTTAGTATTAAATTTCAACCTTCTTCATTATTGTAGTAGAGTAGCTCTCTCTTAGAGTAGATTTACCTTTCTTCCATCAAGAAATCAATCTTCTTATGAATCCATAGAAGTCTGGCTTGAAAACTCGGTGGCCTCTCACCAGCTGAACAATGACAACATGCAGAACCATCACTTTAACTTATGTATACAGCACTGTCACCTCCAAGTTTGTACGTACCCCGGGTTGATAAACTAAAGCTGGTAGCCTAGGAGTTGCAACATCCTTGCTACAATACTGGTGCTCATCACTTTTTGGCACCGTTTCTGGGGAGGTGTCTGAGTAAAATTTGATTACTGCTTTTTTTTCTTCTATTTCTTGTCTTCAATATTCTACTATTAGTTTATTTCTACAAAAGTAATTTAGTTGTTTCCTTTTTTTTCCATTTTTCATTTTTTTCTTTCATTTCCATTTTTCAAGCAAGATTTCAATTCAGCAAGTAGCTTTTTCATTCAGTCAGTAGTTTTCATTCAATCAACAATTTCAATTTTGCAAAGTACTTTCCAAGTTTGAAAAAAAACACAAAACCAAACCAAAAACATTTCCTTTCATGCCTCGTAGGAATAGGGAAAACTTAGGGAAATTCTTGCCAAATACCCCCACTGCATCAAACAGTCAACCTTCCCTCTTCTTTGGTGGTTGTGAACTAGAGGAACCCTTAGGTGAGCAACCTGACATATTTGAGGAACTTACAGGGGAAGAAGAAGAAGGAAAACCCATTCCTACTGAACCAATGGCTGAAAACAGAAATGAAAGAGGGAATAAAGAGAGAGTTGAGGGTGCCTTCCCCATCAGGGAAACCAATGGGGACACTAAGATGAAAAATATAAACCCCTTTGCCCTACCTCATTTTCATGACCTGAACATAGAGGATCCTGACACTTTCCTATTTGAGTTTATTGTTATTTGATGAACATATGACTATACATATGATGAGAAAAAGTTTTAAATATTTCAGTCTACCCTCAAGGATGCAGCATTGTGCTGGTTCATGGGTTTACCTAGGGATAACATCACAACTTGGGCTCAGATGCAGCAAGCCTTTAACAACAAATATCGAGACTATTGTCAGTCAAAGGATACTAAAGAGAAAATTTTCAGGATGACCATAGGCAATGATGAATCCTTAGAGGATTACGAAGAAAGATTCCAGCTTAGTTGCAAAAGGGTCAGGTGCACACTTGACCCTGAGTCACTAAAGTTGGTCCTGCTTAGGGGATTAAGGGAAGATATTATGGATACCCTACACTTATTAGAAGGAGGATATATCTACAAATTACCCTATGAGGATATCAAGACTATCTTTAGAAACCATTCTAAGGCAGCTAGGAAAAAGGGTAGGAGTAGTCAACCTATGGCCAGTGCATCCTCTTCCAACTCATCCATCAAGGGTGAAATTGGAAACATGCTGGAAGATTTCAAAAGTGAGATTGATGCAAACCCTTTCCTTACAAATGGACACTATGCACATTAAGACAAAGCAGGAGGAAGCAAAGAGAGCCTTGGCCATTTTTTGTCCTAGATGCACCAGGAGGCATCCTAGGAATCAATGTCCATTGAATTCTATTGAAATTTTCTCAGTTTGTGAAGAAAACCACTCTACAAACAAGTTCCCTTCTTTTCTTGGACCCAGAGCTATATATAAAGGAGCTGAAGGGGTCACTAAGCAGCTCTACCACATAAACCAAAGGAGGCCTCATGGGCCAAGACCATACCATCAGGGCATGCAAGGGTTGTCCCATGCATATTACAACCCCAACCAAACCACATCCATACCTTCTTGGGTACCCCATGCTCATCCTTCGTGGTCTACACCCCCTCCTTTGTCCTTTGCATCTTAGTATCACTCCCAACAAACCAGCCAGTCATTTCAACCTTATGCTCCACCACAACCTTAGTGGAAT
>APFE030325994.1:0-12003 GCA_000404065.3 Pinus taeda | reverse complement strand
CTTACAAGGGTACCTTTCTATATTAAATGCATGCAACACTGTGCTGAGAGCTGGATGGGCTACAAGTTTAAATTTCCACTTCTATGGTTATCCGGTGAACAATATAAAGGTCAGTTTGGGTTATCCAATAAGGAGGAAGCAGCAGCATGGAGACAGATACAGACTGTCTGTGGTTTCAGAAAGAAGTTCGACGTCACCTACTACAGTTATTGTCTCAGTAATTTACATTGTTCATCCTAGTACTCTGACTCAGATTCAGAGTAAAATATTGCATGAGGACATGCAATACCTTCAGTTGGGGGGGATGTTAGGACCCAGAATTGACCAATTTTGACCTTATATTTTCATCATAATATTATCCTTTTCAATCACAAGTTATAAGTTTTGACTACACAATGACTTAATCACCCCAAGGTATGAAGTAACTTCCCGCATATCTATATGTTTAATTGTTCATTGCATATTCGTGAATATCTTTGTATTTATCTTTGAAAAGCTGACTAAGTTGCCAAGTAATTGTCTTAAGCCCGCAGGAATTATAACATATAGTTGCTACGCAGTTGCTGCAACACCAGAAACAGCAACTACGCAGTTGCTGCAACACCAGAAGCAGCAACTACGCAGTTGCTATAGTCAGCAACAGAAACCATCTAAAGCGGGGTATTTTGCAACAACTGGAACAACAACGGCAACTATCTAAGGAATGCTGACGTGGCGGATCAAGTAGCTGTCTAAAGTGAGAACAAAGTTACCAGGACTTAAAACCAGGAATAGCATGGGGAAACGACGAAGGAATGCGAGAATTCCAAGAAGACGGTCGAAGATGGTTGCCAGCTGTGTAACAGCCAGAACCTAAGAAAGAATATATTATTATGTTGTTGCAACAGCATTTATGTAATTCTTATTTTTGATTAAACGGGTTAACCGAATGAACTGTAACAATCTATTGTAATAGATGTCTCCTCTATAGAGAGGAGACATCTACATTAGTCAAGGGGATGGTCTGTAAGTGAAATTTTGAGAGACATCAGCAAGTCTGAACTCTATTGTACTCGAATCTTTTGACAGATGAATAGAAGAATGTTCTGAGCATTTAAACTAGTTCCCGTGTTCTGGGGAATCTTGTGAGAGGGACTGGGCCCACCTTCCTCACAAGATTCACCCATTTACTTTGCTGTCAAGTGTGTAAGTGTGTGATAATTTCTTTCTGCAGATACTCTGTTTGGATTCTGTAGCATTACCTCTTGTAATTCTGTTTTGCTAGCACTCTGTTTTATTAATTGTTTGAAGTTATGCAAGTGTATTTCACCGGTGAATCTGAGTGCAGTGTGTGTTAGCAATCTGATTCAAGGGGCAGGTGCTGAACGTCCTCACCTGGAGGATAGGGTCCTAATCCTCTGCCAATAGAGCATCTATCTCTTTGCTTTTCAGATTTGTACTTTTAATTAATTTCTTTTATTTTATCAGCACTGTGATAACTTAGCGTAAGAATTAAGTATACTACAGCTCTTAATGCTTTTAGAATTAAAGTACAGACAGTACGCGGTAGCTTTTGGAATAAAAAGAATTTCCCAGGTTGACAATTAATGTGGTACTTGATTGTTTAATTAATAAACAATCCAACTAGCCAACTAGCCAACACCAAGGATTATAGGATTAGTAACTCAACCCAAGACGTTACAGGGCTTCCAAAGTGTTTATACAACTAAGGCTTCTAGGACTAGTAACTCAACCCAATCTATTATAGGGCTTCTAGAGCATTTAGCCAACCAAGCCTCCAAGAACTAATAACTCAACCCAAGTTAAAGGAAACATGAGAACCAACAATAAAAACAAATAAATGAACCCACAACACCATGACTATCTAGGAAATGAAAAGGCTAGGCAAATCCACTGAATAACTCAGTACCTACAAGAAAAACACATTGTAGCTAATGATCATGATGTCCTCTTGTAATTTCTTACTCTTCATTTTGCTTCTTTCTCTAAAACTCCAAGTACGCCACTCTTCTCCAAGAGTTCTCCAACAAACTCTAAGTTTCCGAGAGTACCAGAGAGAGAGAGAGAATAGAAAAGAACTCCACCAAAACTTATCGAAATCTTACACTTACCAAGCTTTCCCACTAATCCCCAGAAACATTTTTATGAATGATGCATCTATTTTCTTCATTTTGCATTATTTTCCTTCAATTTCATTCTCACATGCAACCTGTGACCTTTCACCTTCCTTTTCTCCTAAATTTCTTTATTTTCATAAATAAAATGCCAATAAATGGCTCGTGCCTTTCCAAAGCCTTTTCCATAGCCTTCGCCAATTTCCATAGCCATAATAAACCAAAATGACACCCGCTAGAATTTTTTTCCCACCATTTAGCTTCAAGCATGTGTTCCATCACCGTGGTCTTATATATTTTTACATGATATTTTAGCCAGGGTTGCTACAATGACCCCTCAGAGAGTCAAATGTGATGCATGAGGGCTTTGCCACACAAAATGGAAAATAGTGAGCACCTTAAAAGCTTGTAATTGTATGCATCTTGGAAGGAACTTTTGATGGTATGAAATGATTGCATTGACATTTGACGTAGGGTTACCACTACTTTACCCACATCCTGCATAGATTATGCACAATTTGATCTCTCCCAAGATTTTAACTCACTAAGGAGCTAAATCATCAATTCTAATGTTTAGGGCCCCTTTTTCCAACTCTGCGGATTAATTCATTACTAACCCATCAATGCCTAACTCCTAGGCATTATCCACTTATCGGAATGTAAATCGCCCCTTAGACCTTCAATTTGGACTTTATTAAAGGCCTTATCTTAATTCCTTCCTATTGGGATATTATAACCCTTCCAAACCTTCAACCATTCATTATTAGGACTATCAGAACTTTATAAACCCTTAATACTCTTCGTGAAATATTAATCCCGCACTTAATAACCAAACCCAAATATATAACCTTTCCCTTTCCAAAACCTTGGTTCATATATGTTATATTAAATGAAATGCATTATCGACGTTATTTTCCTTCTAAACCCATTTACAAAGGAAATCAAGCATAAAACATACCTTTTCACCTTTTGTATAGCTACTGCATGATTCTCGAGGTTTACCTTTATCGCTATCGACAATCGCATACTCTGTAATCACATTAACACATGTTCCCCTATCTCCGCTCATATGTGATCATATAAGCTTCCAGACATCAAATGTCGTTAACCATGCCTCATAACACTATCGGGTCCACTCCTATCGGCCCTTCGTACAGTCAAATATTTCATGTATTAAAGGCACAGTCTATAACACATTGCAATTTGATCACATCTGCACCATTGATCCTTTTCTTGATTCAACGTTCATTAACACTCTTGATCTCCAAAGTTTCTCTGATGGTTCTCTACCATTGATCTGCAACTAGTAGATCCAACACCATAATCATTTTGGGTTGGTAACAAGCCCAACACTTAACACTTCTTTCGGACCTGATGGAATTATAAAACCCCAACCTAATACATTTTAGTTCTGTCTTTTCAATTAAACTTCGATCACTTTGGCACTCGATGATCGTTTGATGGTGAGATTTCCCCAATTTCTGCTGCGATTTAATCCCAACTGTTGATCATCAAAGATCCAATGGCTATGATTTTCCCATACTCCATTTCTTCTACCTTCCTCTTTACTTAGATTTTAGCACATTTCTTCAAGGTTTCTGTGTTTTCTGGGTTTTCTAAAGGTTTCCTTCTGCCTTCAGCTCACTTTCGCTTTGAGCTCTAAATTCATTATTTCTTTTGTCATTGTCCTCTTTGGCCTTCAATTGGTCCTTTGAATGGTTCCATGGCCCATTTCAAACCTCTGTATTGCTCTCTTCTTCTCTGTGCATTCGTTGAATTCTGCCTCTCTATGTTCACTATGCTTCACCTACATAAATATACATATGCAATTCTATGATGCATGCAATCTATCATTCAACACTCAATCACATATTTATACAGATTTAATCAATCTCCATGTATCTATTCTTTATATTTATTTTATATATATATATATATAATATATTATATATATATATATATATTATATATATATATATTATTATTTATTATATATAATATATATATATATATACATACAAACAATTAATTACAGAATGAGATCTTTGTCTCTCTGGCCTGATTTTCTAATATCAGTGGCCTCTATTCCAACTTTTCCCATAAGCTTACAATCACTCCAAAAATCTAATCTCTCTAACCTCTCTAACATCTACCTTTTCCTTTTAGGCTTACATTTATACATAAGGACTCTAAAACCAATTATTGGTTAGATCCATGAATTCCTTAACAAATTTCCTAATTCTCCTTCTTGTTCCTAAAATCATGAGCTGACTCCTAATCAAGGATTTACAATCAATTCTCAATCCCTCAATCTCTCAACTATCCTAAATCTCTCATGTTCTCCTACATTCGAGAACATTTACAATAAATCCTCACAATATTCAATTAATTCCCTACTCTAGCTTCTCTCATTCAAATCACTCAAAACATTAATAATTACATTTAATTCACTCTTAGGAACCCAAATTCCTTGAAAACACAATACCCCTATGTCTACTAGAATACAATGAGTTTTCTTGGGCTAGATGCTCCTGAATTAGACTCCCAAAGTAGAAAATTTCTATGATCTCCTGATCATGTTCTTCATATGTTGATATAAACCCTCCGGGGTCCCAAACTTTAGTTTGTAGCTGCCAAAACACTTTGCTCCTTTGTTGTTGTTGTATGTCTGTTGTTTTCTACTCTATCTACCTCTCTTTATCAATTAGGTTCATACTCAGATTGATCTTTCTTCTTTCTGCTATCATTTTCTTCCCTATGGCTTGTTTCATCATTAGCTGCTATATTTCTTCAATTTCTATGTCCAGCACATCCTTGGACTGGTTCATACTTTGCCACTTACTGCTATTTTTTTCCTTTTGCTTCGGGTTGTTGCTGTTTTCCACCAATTCTTCAAACTATTTTTGGTTACTTCCACTGTGTAGTTGTTGGTTCATTACTGACGCCCTTACATCCTTACCCTCTTTCATGACCATCTCTTTCTACATTGAATCATGAATGTCCAGCATTCTCTCCAACAATTGAACACCTCTGTTTTGTGGATTTGATTCTTCCATAGAGTCTTCTTCTTCAATTTTTATTTGGCTATCCATCTATACCAAAATTCCTCCACCATCTGCAACTAAACCTGTACTCATAAAATACTTGTTAAAATCAAAATCATAAGGCTTCTGTGCCTTATCTCCCTTTGGAAACAATTCAGTTTGTTGCTCTATTTTCTCCTCCTCTTTAAGCACATCAGTATGTTGATTTGAATTCTTAGTGGAATTCATGAGACTATCAACTAGTCTCTTCTCCACACCATCTGCTTCTATGATGTCTTTCTGCCTTTGCCCATTGTAGTGAACTTCTTCATTCTCATTCAATTCTGACTTTACAACCTGAACACTTACTTTTTGGTCTTCTAGCCTTTCTTCCAAAAGACTTAACTCCTGCCACAAATTTTCCATCTCACTTGAAATTTCTCCCAAAAGCTCTGTACAATCCTCACTATCTTCTCCTTTGTCACAAGCATAACTTATTGACACTATTTCTTCATTCTTGATTAGAATAAAATTCTGATCCTCCATCTCTTTGATAGTTTCAGATGTTTGTTCATCACTCTCCCTTTGATCATTTAAGAAAATCAATTCCTCATTATTCTCTTCAATATCGGATTTCTTATCGTAGGACACAATTGCCTCATCTCTACTGAAGATATTTCCTCCATTAAGCAAGGAATTTATGAACTCCTTTTACTGTAATAACTCAACTTGATATTCATTTGAAAGATAGTCATAATCATACTTTTACCTGGAAATTTTCAGCTTCATTCAAGATATTTCCATAAAATGGTTTGTCTTCAGTAATACATTCATTCATACACAACCTGACAGTTGTAAAACCACAAGACATCATGACCTCATTTGATGATTCAATTACCAATTCCTCCTGCTGTTCCAAGTCATTTATATGACTTAGAAATATTTCAATGGTCTTCTCCTCAACCTCATCAAGTCCTTTACTTGATTGCTTGATATCCTTTACTACTTCCTCTTTTAAAACAATATCGGTAAATTGTCCTTCTCTCCATGTTTCACCTGTAAACATACACAAATTATCATATTTAAAATCATCATATCTTTTTCCCTCACTTGAAGTTATAGTCATCAAGTCTTCATCTTCGCCCAGAACTTCACCCTGCTCTGGTTCACAAATGAATACTTCCATTTCCATTTCCAACTCTATTTGTCTGAGTTCTTCAGACCTAAATTGAACATCCAATACCTGTTCAATCTTCCATAACTCTTCTGCTAATTTCATATTCACTTTTTGACTTTTCAGCTTTTATAGCCTCCTTTGTAGTTTATGCCACATTACTGGCTTCTTCTTTAATGCCCAACCTTGTCTCTGACTTTCCTCAAGTATCATCATCAATACATTGAGTTGTTCTTTCATTTCTGCCATCTCTTTGTTAAACTCCTCTTGACTCATCCTCTTACCATTTGCCTTGGCATCCTCTTCCTTCACCTCCATTCTACTGTGGTCTTCCTCGGAACCTCTATTATGACTATCAATAGCCATCTTCCTCTTTCTATGATTTCCTCACTCATTCACTATGAGCTACACTAAATACTCTGCAATAACAAGTCCTCATTGCCACAACTTACCTCACCAAGCTCTCCTCACTCAGTCTTTTGGCAAGCAATTGGTTCTCTATCTTTGGAACATCCTTTGATAACTCTTCTCTGCTCCTTTAGGCTTAAACTCATCTACACCACCTCAAGAACACAACTGTCCTCTTGTATTTCAATCGCCATGAAATACTTGGTTCTGACCACTTCTCCTTTTGCTTAGGTAGT
The DNA here is from genome assembly GCA_000404065.3 of Pinus taeda. NCBI lineage: Eukaryota > Viridiplantae > Streptophyta > Pinopsida > Pinales > Pinaceae > Pinus > Pinus taeda. Next base: position 5,048 of record APFE030325994.1, on the reverse strand, counting down.
CTTACTTTCTTCCTTCATTACCTTGGAAATTCTACCCATATCCTTTGTGGAATTACCTTTGTGAGTTGCAATAATATCTCTACAGTAACAAGTCTCCTCCTTGCTACATATGCTTCACTAAGGTTCTCTCCTCTGAGCTTAGTCTTTCAACATCACTCTGGTTCTTTCCTTTAGAATCATTTGAGCACTCCTTGCTCTTAGGCTATTGATGTAACCTTCTTAGCTCCTTATGTTGTTACTTGTGCATCAATATAAAATCCACACATCCTCCAATCTTCAAATCAAATCAAACAAAACATGTCATCTCACCTTCAAGATATCTGCATGATTTTGTTCCACCATTTACCTGTACTTTAAGTGGATTATCCTCTATTTCTTACATCTACAAGTTTTTTTGCACTTTATCTCTGTGTGTCTACCTTCTAGTAGATTAGAACCTGATCCTTCCTTGCCTACATATACATCTTAAAACCTATCTTTGTTTTAAGCCCTTTACTACAAAATTTCCTTATTATGTTATGCTATCAATTGTTCTAATAACAACTATGATATGATACCAAATTGACATAGGGTTACCCTTGCTTTACCCACATCCTGCATATATTATGCACAATCTGATCTATCCCATGAATTTTTAACTCACTAAGGAGTTAAATCATCAATTCTAAGGTTTAAGGCCCCTTTCTCCAACTCTACAAAATAATTCATTACTAACCGATCAATGCCTAACTCCTAGGTATTATGCACTTCTCGGAATGTAAATTGCCCCTTAAACCTTCAATTTGGACTTTATTAAAGTCCTTCTCTTAATTCCTTCCTATGGGATATTATAACCCTTCTAAACCTTCATCCATTCATTATCAGGACTATCGAAACTTTATATACCCTTAATACTCTTCATTAAATATTAATCCCGCACTTAATAACCAAACCCACATTTATAACCTTTCCCTTTCCAAAACCTTGCTTCATATATGTTATATTGTATGAAATGCATTATTAATGCTATTTTCCTTCTAAACCCATTTACAAAGGAAATCAACCATAAAACATACCTTTTCACCTTTGGTATGGCTACTGCACAATTATCGAGGTTTACTTTTATCACTATCTACCATCGCATCCTCCACAATCACATTAACACATGTTCCCCTATCTCTACCGATATGCGACCATATAACCTTTTGGACATCAAATTTTGTTAACCATGCTTCATTTCACTATCGGGTCCACTCCTATCGGCCCTTCACACAATCGTATATCGCATGTATTAAAGCTGCGATCTATAAAACATTGTGACCCAATCACATCTCCACTGTTGATCCTTTTCTTGATCCAACGGTCATTAACGCTCCCTATCTCCAAAGTCACTTTGATGGTTCTCTATCATTGATCTGCACCTAGAAGATCTAATGGTCCATAATAATTTTGGGTTGTTAACAAGCCTGACACAACACTTCTTTCAAACCTGATGGAATTATAAAACCCAACCTAATACATTCTGGGTCCAGCTTCTCAATTAAACTTCGATCACTTTGGTACCCGATGACCGTCCGGTGGTGAGATTTCTCCAATCGTCACTGCGATTTAATCCCGATCGTTGATCATTAATGATCCAATGGCTATGATTCGTCCATACTCCATTTCTTCCACCTTCCTCTTTACTTAGATTTTAGCACTTTTCTCCAGGGTTTCTGTGTTTTCTGGGTTTTCTAAAGGTTTTCCTTCCGCCTTCAGTTGACTTAAACTTTGAGCTCTAAACTTGTGATTTCTTTTATCATTGTCCTCTTTGGCCTTCAATTGGTCCTTCGAAAGGTTGAATGGCCCATTTTAGGCCTCTGTATTGCTCTCTTCTTCTCTGTGCATTCGTTGAATTCTGCCTCTCTATGTTGATTGTGCTTCGCTTGCATAAATATACATATGAAATTCTCTGATGCATGCAATGTATCATTCAACACTCAATCACGCATTTATACAGATTTACTCAATATCCGTATATATATAAATACAAACAATTAATTACATAATAAGATCTTTGTCTCTCTGGGCTAATTTGCTAATATCAGTGGCATCTATTCCAACTTTGCTTGTAGGCTTACAATCACTGCAAATATCTAATCTCTCTAACCTCTCTATCCTCTATCTTTTCCTTTTAGGCTTACATTTATACATAAGGACTCTAAAATCAATTCCTCGTTTAGATCCATGAATTCCTTAACAAATTTCCTAATTCTCCTTCTTGTTCCTAAAATCATGAACTAACTGCTAATCTAGGATTTACAATCAATTTTCAATCCCTCAATCTGTCAACTATCCTAAATCTCTCATGTTCTCCTACATTCGAGAACATTTACAATAAAGCCTCACAATATTCAATTAATTCCCTACTCCAGCTTCTCTCATTAAAATCACTCAAAACATTAATAATTACATTTAATTCACTCTTAGGAACCCAACTTCCTTGAAAACACAATACCCTTATGTCTACTAGAATACAATGAGTTTTCTTGGGCTGGATGCTCCTGCATCAACATTGGGGGAAACCACCTGGTTGCAACCTTAGAACATATCCTTTTCTATTTGGGATGATGACTCTCACTGGAATTATGGGACCAATTTCCATTTAAATGAATTTACATGAAATGGATTGAATAAAAGTATAATGCTCTAATATAACTAAAACATAAATAAAGATTAATAAACTTATTATCTATCCTGAGAATCATGTTGGTATATGTGATTATACAAATTTCATAATTGACATGACAATGTAGATTACCATGTAATTATGAAGTTAACACATGAAAGATCACTAATTTAATTAAATTAATTTATTAATTTGCCACATATATGAGATCTCATTGTTCATACATATAAGTTATAATTTAAATCAAACATATCAATAGTGATAATGAACGATTGTTTTAACACATATATTATGAATATAAATCAGAGTTTCATTCTATTCTAAGGAAAATAATAAGAAAAGGATAATAGTGTTTAATATATCATTGATGTGATCTTCATATAAATGGCGATGGTTCAACTTTATATTAAGAAAAACATGAATTACAATAGTGAAATTTAAGCCTTCTTTTTCAAAAATTCAGAACCATTTCTCATGTATAATAGAGGGGATTTATATTTTCATGATAAAATAAAAATATATAAGATACAATAACAACCTCAAGCGGTTGAAAGAAACATAGCCAAAAAAAAAAAAAAAAAAATTAGAATTTGTTACAACAAATTACTTAAGCTTGGGAGGAATATTGTCCTATGTTTCATTGTTGCAACACATAGATATCAATCATATTCTTTAACTTAAGTGGAGACTTGGGCTGTATTCGCATTTGGATAATGAAGTTTTCAACCCTCAACGTTGGAAACAATTATGTGTTGGTATTTTATAAATGTCAGAGCATCAACCACTAACTATGTAATTTGACCAAAAATTTCCAATGACTCTCCAATCTACTTTTGGTCAACTCATTGATAATCTCCACTCGCTTCTTGAAGGATTCTTGCCACACTTTAGTAAGCAATTTGATATTGAGTAATTCTCCTTTGGGACAACTCGATATGAGATTGGCTTGAAATAAAATATTACTAACTTCTTCAATAATATTATTTGAAATATCCCTTCCATGAAATATTGTTGCTTCCACTTGCTTGATGCAGACTTCCCATTCTCTAAAAGTTGTCTCTTTGTGTGATTCCTAAATGTTGGGAAGATTGACCAATCTCCTAGCTACACTTTGCTGCCATGTCAAGAAACCAACGATTTTCTCCTTTATGTTTTCAAAGTAATTTTTGACAGATGATAACTAATCTACCAAGCAACTGGTTGTCCTACACTAATCATAAATATTTTTCAATTTCTAGAAAAATACAATCTTTTGTTGAGCAAGAAGAGTGTTGAACTCTTTTTCCTCCTTCTTAAACTTAGTTAATACTGGATTGACACTCAAATTTTCAATCCTTCTCTGCAACTCTTGAATTTGAGAGTCTTGGTCTTGTAACTCAACATCATATTGAACTTTAAGAGAATTAAACCTGTTTTGAAGCTCTGTGACTTACATCTTCCAATGTTATGTGATATTTTGTTTCTCAAATTCAATGCTCTATTCTAACAGAAAAATTCTTTCTTCTTTCTCTTTTAGCAATTGTTAAAACTTTGTGGCTTTGTCAATAGTAGCTTAAGCATAAGCACCCGTAAATTGGGTGCCCCTACCCAATTTCTTTGTAGGGCTTGCTAAAGAGGATTTCCGCAACACCTCAAAATATGAATTGCTAGGAAATAGTGTGTGGTTATGGTTACGTTTTATTTTCTTCATCTCCCTCATGACCATTGCCTTGTGATGAGGGTTGTAAAAGATGTCAGGTGGAGGAATTTCCTAGATTATTAACACAACCTCGGAAGAAGTGAAATCTAATATGATTTCAACATCTTTACCCTCTGAAGGCTTCGCATGAACCTTTGTCATTACCGAAGTATGTTCAAGTCTTTTGAAAGTGTCTTGAACCTTCTCTTGTGGAGGAGTTTTAACAACATGATATGCATCAAAATTAAAATTAAGAGCTTGATTTTATTTTTCCCATAGCCTATAATTATGCATAAAACCCTCTGCTTGAGAAGAAGAAGAGGTAATTATTTCTCTTGACTGAGAAACGTCAGCAGATTGTGTAGAACCAACAATTACAACATCATCAGGAAAAATCCTTTCTTGAGGAATCTATTGGAATACTTTTTGGCCTAGAGACCTTATACTACATGAACCGAATCATTTATTTTGGATTTAATTCTTTCTATGCTTATTTTACAACCATTGAATAAGTAGAATCTCTCTCAAAAAAATCATCAAACTTATCTAGCTCATGGGACAATTTCCTGATGCTTGACGCAACTGTAATATTTTTAACAATTTGATTAGGATCATACTGTCTATTCGGTATAGTGGGGAAAATGTGATCTTCAATGGTGTTTATTTCAAGGATTGCATCCTTATAGTTATCTAAGGCATATATACCAAACTGGGCAGGAAAAA
>APFE030325993.1:4228-42318 GCA_000404065.3 Pinus taeda | reverse complement strand
GTAACAAACAGCTGGAGGATGAAAAAAAGCTTGATGAGCTATGGAGGATCCGCAGTGATCGAACTTTGCAGCGTAGGAGGCCTGGTGACTTATTGCGTGTTGATCGGGAGTCCATGCTTATTCGTGTAAATGAACATTTGGAGAGATTACTGGAAAAGGCTAATCGTGACAAAGCGCTGCTACGTCACATGAAGACACATTATTGGGCAAGACTGCATGTTTCTAAGGCTAGAAACAAAATCCTCCAACGAAAGCTGTCAGAGGCCCGGAAAAAGAAGAAAAGGACAAATCCACTCTCCATCTTGGCTGAAGCATCCTTCATTCATCATGATACTGATCAGCATTGATCCAGCATTAAAATATGAAAATTTTGAGAATTTTGAGGAATTTTTTGCATTTTTGGGAATTTGACAGGTTTTGGCCATTCTATCGGTCTCACCCCGTACGAGACCGGTAGTCGATACAGCTCGGAATGGGGAAAACTTTATATGGTTGGATTTGTCATGCAAAACTACACTTGTTTATGGAAGGATTTGAAATTTTTTTGGAGATTTGGGCACCCAAAAGCTCAAAATACAGCCAAATTTTGACTTTATGCCCCCTTTTTGAGTTACAGAAAGCAGTCTTGGGAGATTTGATTTTTGAGGGGTCAAATCAACTCCAAATTCAGAAATTCCGGTTGGGTTGGAATGTAGACTTCCAGACCTTTCCAACGAGCTATCCTGCATCTGATTTGGACTCCGGGAAGTCCTTCAAACAGTGCTGCCAAAAGGTGCGACTGGTAGAGCCAGAGGTGCGACCGGTAGAGCAAATTTTGCCTGTTTTTGACCAATTCGGCCAGTTGAGCACAATTTTCACTTGGATTGACTATTTGAGCATGTAATTGATGGATTTTTGTGTAAATTTGATGGCATTAGATACTTTTACTCTTCTTTACCTCTTCTAGAAGCTTCTTTGATGTAATTAGTGAATATTTAATGCATGGATAGGCTTCCTAAGTTTTAGAGGCAAGTTGTTGAGCTGGCCTATTATCTAGTGATTGATTTAGAAATTGTTGTAACAGCTCCTAGGAAACTGAGCTCGACCCCTAGAGGGGGGGAAAGAGTTAGATCTTCTATATTATGCCTTCTCTTACTCATTTTCATGGTTGGACTCTTGAGGGAGAAGCTCCTATTGTATATTTCACTTGTATCTCTGCAATTTGAGGAAAAGGAAGGCCAAGGTTTTGCAGACATCATTGTGGATTCTTGTGGATTATTGTGCTGATGGTGTGTTTCCTACTTGTCATTGTAAGTGTGTTTATGTGTTCCATCTCTTATTCTATTGCTGCTAATTAAACAAAAGAAGTGATAAAGCTTGAATTCATGCATGCTATGCTCAGCTTTCAATTTTGTTTAATATTTATGTTTTCCACTGTCTAGAGAGGATTCAAAGTCATTGTCTGCCCTCTTTAGCCTCTCTTCTTTTCCCCTTGATCATCCATCTCAGCTAAAGGCATCAGCACAAACTCCTATCTTGCCCCAAAGACCCACCTGCAAAAACTGAGCTCAATCCCCGCGCCCTGAATTGCACTCCCTCCAATTGCCACCAAAAACCCCAAAAACTTTAAATCAACCCTCCTTATCAGTTTACTAGCCTAATATCTGTGTTTCTAATTGGTCAAATCATCCTATTGAAAAATCCATCGAGTTTGACCGGAGAGAGCCTTCTCCTGCCTCGTAGGGCTAGCTACGAGGCTGAATGGTTTGATGTAGCCTTAAGATTTGTCTATCTCAGCCTAGGTGAAATTTCAAGTGCTAACATATTGGCGACCATACTGGGGAGAACATTCGACTTGTTGATTGTCTCGTCCCAGTACATGCAATCAAGGTGCAGATCTGATGCTGATGGTGGACAATAGTCAGATACATATGCAGGCTAAACCATTCACCTGGCGGCTCCAATTCGATCCAGACACTCCAGTGCTTGCTGATCCGTTCATGCCATGGAAGGGTATGTGGCAGACCCTGCCATGTGCGAATCTTTAGAAGAAATAAGAAATAAGTTAGCACATATTGAATTTGATGAAGATGTTTTCAGTGCCTTGCTTCATTTCTTGAAATCTTTAACGGTCCTCAAAACTGAATTTTGCGAGTTAATTGTTGAAAGAATTGAAGAGGAGATTCAATGGTTAGATGAGCAGATCCAGTCTTATGATTTCCAAGACCCTAAAAAGTTTTTGGAAATCCTTCCTCCATTGAAACAAGAAATCATAGATTTGCCTATAGAGGTTTACATTGACAATGTGCAGCTGGAAGTATGTCTTGCAGAGTTGGGGCAGCCAACAGAGTCTGTCTTCCGTGATCCTATTGCGGCATATATGGACATGTTTTACAGTTTGATTGACAAATCAGGCTATCTTTTCCGTGACCAGGGTCAGTACGTGCATGAAGGGCTGCTAGCTACTGCATCTGTGTCCTCGTGGCAGCATTCTCAAGCAGCATCATTTTCAGGTTTACTTGAATGGCTAATCTGGAATTTTAGTATTACTTGATCTATTGTTTGTACAACAGAGTAGGGTAGCTTTGTAAATAAATAAGCAGCCATAAGGGCAACATCTTGTTTTAGTTTGCTTGAAGATTGTTAAGCTATTTTCAGTTTGAGTTCAGTTTCAGTTTGAAAATAAGTCAAGAGTTGTGTTGATGATGACTCCATTGCCCAATGGGAGGAGGCACTGTCTGCTCTCCCAAAGTTCTGCGGTTCTTGGCACCTCGACGGAGCGGCAGCTGCCATCCCAAGTGGAGCCGATGTTAGACTCCGTCTCATGTCAGAGATCGATTCTTCTTCAAAACCCTGTTTTGAAGAAGAAATCATTAATATGTTGCTTTTTTAAATTATGTAATTTGTTCTTTAGCTCTTCAAAAGGCAACAGCGACTTCAAGCTCCTACCTCTCTAAAAGCACAAAGAAAACAAAGCATACATCATACTCTACTGTTGATGAATTTGGTCAAGTTTTATCTTCATATGGTTTCAACTATCTTGGCACAGAGGTTCTCTACAGTGGCACCCTTGGTACAGAGCTTACTTGTGAAATATTCATTGGTCCAGTTTACTATCAACGACTTCGTCATATGGCTTTAGATAAATTTCAGGACAATGTCTTTGTGCAATTATTTTTCTCCATCCAGTATCGTGTCGTGAAACAGAATGCTGACGATGTCTTCTCTGAGATGCAAAATCCTCAAGAACAAATTCAAGCTTATGTGTTTGATGTGGTTCGAGAAAATGTTCCAAAGATGAATTTGGATGAAATTAATTGAAACAAAAGGGCGATGTTGCCAAAGTTGTGTTAGAAACGCTTGAGAAAGCAATGGGGTTATATGGGTATAACATACAACAGATACTTGTGGTTGATATAGTTCCGGATCAATACAGAAGGCAATGAATGGGATCAATGCAGCTCAATGACTTCAACTTGCAAGTGTTATGCTGGCCATGATGATTCCGGGCCTAGCGCTTCTTCCTCCAAAGGCTCATGTTTGTTTGACTGTTCTAAAGCCCACAGTCTATTACAGTGATCTGAAGACATTTTTCTGTGGGTTACATATCTCTTTGTCTAAATATTATTTCTAATTGACCGATTTGGAGAGATGGGTCCATCAGCGAGGACTTTTTTCAGTGAGAAAGGCTTCACACGTTTGTAGATTTTAGACCATATATACTCTTTTACCAGGAAAACTTGTCATCAGATGAAATAGAAGCAGCAATTCATACAGATTCAAAGCACACAGATCGCCTTAGACTTCTATATGCCAGCAACGAAGCATTAGATCTTGGTTATGTCCCAGTAAAGAGGAGTGAATTCCTTGGAAACTGAAGGAGTTTTGAAGCTTTGAAACAAGTTGACATGGAGAACACTGGCCAGGTATATGAATTACGGCTTGGAGCATAATTCAAAGACTTCTACTGTATTGTATGGTGACTGTATCCTTTATGAGGGCTACTGGAAGGCGTTGCATATGCTTAGATCCTTCATTGTTTGCAAGAAGAAGAGCACTTGTTACAGATGCTACTCGTGCACTCAACAAGGCAAAAAATGATCAGGTTTGATGAGAAGAGTGGCAACTTTTATGGCACAGAACTTGGACGTATAGCTAGCCACTTCTACATTCAGTATGTTAGTGTTGAGACTTATAACGAGATGCTAAGACAGTGAGCTTATAAATCTTTTGGCTCACTCACCCGAGTTTGACAATATTATGGTCAGAGAGGAGGAGCATCATGAGCTAGAAACTTTACGCTACAAGTTATGCCCCTTGGAAGTGTGAGGTAGCCCTGAGGATAAATATGGGAAAATTTCTATTTTGATTCAGGCATATATATCACGTGGTACATTTAAAAGTTTCTCATTAGTTGCAGATGCTAATTATATAAGTCAAAGCCTTGGTTGAAATTATGCGTGCAGGGTGGTGTCCAATGACTGCTCTTTTCTTAGAATGTTGCAAAGCCGTGGATCGGCGGATTTGACCTCATCAATATCCTCTTAGGCAATTTGAGAAGGACCTCTCTCTAGAGATATTGAGGAAACTTGAAGATAAGGATGCTTGGTTAGACCATCTCTATGAAATGGAGGAAAGATATTTTTTCAGTCAGATGTAAAAGAGGTAGCAGTGTGCATGAAGAATCAGTTCCTTCAATATGGCGAAGGAAAAGTTATAATGAGCAACACCCACCAGATGACATCAATGCAGCTCTAAAGAATGAATTGCAGCTTCATCCTTATTCGAAGTCCCCTGTCAAATGTTACAGTGGAGGTCTCAGTATGGGATTTGGAAGGGACCTGTCCATACCACAAAATCAACAAAAATATATCAGTGCCATCAAAAATAACACTTCCAGTTTTTTGAAATGCAATATCAAAAATCACATAATGCAAAGCCGGTTTATTTTCTTCTCCTCATGCTTCTTGATACATCAGCAAAACCTTTATCGAGGAACTTTTATCGGCTCAATTTGCCAAGTCATCTCTCCCTAATGTTGAAAATCATGACAACCAACATGAGCCCATTAGCATTAAGAATAATTGTGAATATGGAAATATGAATGTAGAAGAACCTGCAACTGAGACAACAGAGGGATTGCTTTCAGGGGTGTCAAGCCTTTTTTTAGGAAGAACAAAAAACATTAAAGTGACAGGGGTCTTTGCCGTTCAACAAAAGCCGCAAATTCCTGGACGTGTGGATTCATGTGCTCAACAGATATGCCCATTATTATCAGATAAGAAAGATTGTAGGGGGGTCGATTTCCATCCGATATATGCGGTGGATTTATTCCAGATTATCAAAATCTTCTCCTAATTTCAGTAAAATGGCCAACGCATTTCCAGATTTGGGGCGCAGTTTGCAAAGTGGCATTTATAGGTTGTTTGCGTGTCAACAATTTGAATTCGAATCAGGGTAACGTGCTTGTTCTCAAGGAGAGCTGCACTGATGTATGTGGCTCTTACGTTATTTACGCTCCCGTTGATGTAGTGGCCATGAATGTCATTCTCAAACGGTGGTGATCCCAACTACGTGGCTCTTTTACCATCGGGTTTTGCTATTTTGCCTAATGGCACACAGTCGAGTTGGGGTAGCAATGTCATTAATGACAAATCTCCAGTGGCTCGTTGTTGACTGTGACTTTCCAGATTTTAATCGACTCTGTGCCAACAGCAGAGCTATCTTTAGGGTCGGTTGCAACTGTCAATAGCCTCATATCCTGTATAGTTGACCAAATTAAGACAGCTCTGAACTGTGAAAACGCTGGATTGAAGAAGGCGCCTCTTGTTTCTTATTTCCATCTGCTCTATTTTTATGGCTTTAGTTGAAACAGTGCCCTTGCTTTTGGGGGTCAATCTGTTGTTTTTTGTTTTAGTTGATTTAATGTATAAAAAATAATTTGTAAAGGAGAGAGAGTCAGTCAGGGGAGATTTTCTGAGTGCCGGAGGAGAACTGAGCTCCATTGTACAGTCTTTGACAGAGGGATTTTTAATGAAAATTTCACAGCTCTGATTTCTGAGATTCATGTGGTATGTTAATTTAGCATAAGTTTTCCCTTTGTCTCATATGTAAACTGTTATGTTTCATTCACTTCATGATCATTTCTAATTGAGCAAATGAAGTGTTTAGGTAGAATTCATAGTATTATATGCTCTGCCTATAAGTTTGTTCAATTCAATGTTTTCTTCTGTCTGACAAGGATTCAGTTCTATGCCCTTGTCAGCTCCTCACCAGTCTTGCCATCCCATTTAAAATCTAGATTTGATGTTAAATTCCTTGCCTACCTTACCTCAGTCGTCAACCTGTGTTATTCATTATATTTCTCTGTTTGAAGCTGTGATTTTGCCCATGCAGCCCAAAAAAACCCCGTTATTTAATTAAAAACTTTAAATCAATCCTCCTATCAGTTTACTAGCCTAATATCTGTGTTACCTTGATTGGTCATCTCTTCCCATTGAAAATTTAACGAGATTGACCGGAGAGAGCCTTCTCATACCCCGTAGGGCTAGCTACGAGGTGAAATGGTTTGATGTTGCCTTGAAGGTTTACCTTTCTCAGCCTGAGGTGAAATCTCAAGTGCTAACATATTGGCGACCATACTGGGGAGAACAAACTTATCATTTTCTCATTGATGTGTTATTTCATAAGTCTTAGACGGAGTCTGAAGATACGCTAGGTAGCCTTCGAACACACTCTTGTTTTACATCAGCATTAGTAGATAAACGCTGCTTCAGTCGATCTCCGTGAGCTTGTGAAAGTAGCGCCTCATTGGCACTTTTACCCTAGTACATGTATCAAGTTCAAATATGATTGTTGATAGTGGACAACGATCAGACACTGACAAGGCTGAAATCATTCACTGGCGACTCCTTCACTAAAAACTCCAGCGATCAGTGCTTCATGGTGACTTCACTGCAGAGAGATCAGTAGCTTTGAGCTTTTCAAGATGGACCAAATCGCAAGAAGATATGCTCCCTTGAGCCGAGATCACATCCCCGGGTTTCCAAATAAAATTCCGAAGGTAGATTGGTCAAGGAATTTGCCTACATTCAATGATGATGGTAAGAAGGATGCTGCTCTACATCTGGTTAGATTTCACATGCATATTCGCAAATTGAAGGTTGATTTTCCTGAAGATTGCTTGATGAAGATATTCCTGGCCACTCTGGAAGGTACAGCCCAATCATGGTATGAAAGTTTGCCGCCTGCTTGTATTTACTGTTTAAAGGATTTTCATGCTATGTTCATTGAACGATATAAGGACTCTTATCCATCATTAAATTTAGTTCAATACTGTTGCAAGCATGCCTATAGTTTTATTGAAAGCCTCGAGAAATATTATGAAGATGATAATTTTATGGACATTGAGATCATGGAGGCTCTGTACGAAAATCCATTTCACCAGCATAAAGAAAACTTAGAGAATTCCCATCAAGATGAGCAGGACATTTTGTAGCAGAATCAAGATCAGCAGGCTGAAGATGGTCATATGGCTGAAAATGATGAAAGAGAAGAGCTTGTTTCAGATCTGCCCACAGAAGAAGACCAGATTGCAGAATGTGATAATGTTAGGACAGCTACTTCAGAACTAGATTCAAATTTTAATGACCAAGCATATCTTGTGCTGATACCCATCAAAGAGAGCTCTACTGTTGAGATCATAGACAGAGTTTTGGATTCAAATGTTCATGAACAACAAGGTGAGATCTTTGTGCAAGTAAGTGATGAATCTCCTTTCAATAACTCAGTAATAAATGATAGTTTGAGTGCCTTATCATATGAAAATAATTATTGTTTAAGCAGAAGAGAACAAAAGGCATTGTCTCCTTTGTCTGAAGAGGAGATAGATCAGCTTTTGAAAGGTCTTGTTACAGCCCAAGCTACAACAAATTTGCAATGCACACATAGTCAGGAAAGTGTTGGGGAAACTTCTTCCTCTGTTGAAGAAGATGACTGTCTTGTAGATCAGCAAACAGATAATGTTTTCCTTCACAAAGATGATAATCTGGCTGTCATATCATATACAAATGACCTACAACACATTCACACCACATAGGAACAAAACATTCAGGATTTCCATTCAGATTTCTCTTCATATATTTCATGTGCTGAAATGATTTTCCAAGAAGAGATCTGCCCATCCATTTGTTCAGAGTTTTTTGAAGCCCATGAGCATACTTTTACCGAAGCACATGATGAAGGCAGATCAGAATTTGAAACAAAGGACACCTTGATCTTTCAGCAGGAGGTGGCAATGGAAAATCTTCATGTTTTTCACGATCCTCTAGCAAGTTTGTTGCAGCCAACAGTGAAAATGTTTATTATAGTGTTTTGTTGCAACCATGGTCAACTATGTTTTTGGATGCCCAGTGATAGGTTTGTACAGTTGACTAGAAGTTCTGATAGGGAGAATCAGTCAAGAAGCCATCTTCTTGATTGGTTGCATTGGCATTTTGATATAGTTTGATGTATATTGTCTTGTAAGAAACACAGGTGGTTGTCATCATGATTTCAAATATTGATGGACTGCTGCCCTTCAATAAGCTTTGTAAGTTCTTGTTTTCGTTAAGTCAGTCATGAGTCATTTGTGAGTTAGTTTTCAGTCATGTTGGTTTCATAATTGTGTCGGCTTGAGTAAGTTTTTAGTCAATAAATGAGTCAGAGTCTTGTGTCATTTGCTGAAATAATGACTCCATTGCCCAATGGTTGAAAGCACTGGTCTGCTCTCCCATAGGTCTGAGGTTCTTGGCACCTCCAAAGAGCTACCATCCCCATTGGAGCCAATGTTAGTGTCAGTCTTTCCAGCCTTCCTCTAGTGATCAAATATGCTCTTACAAAGTGATTTTGAAGTGTCAAGATCAAATTTTGTCATTTCAGTGAGTCTTCAAGCAAAATTTGGTCACTAGGCATTAGGTCTAGGGTTTGCTCTCACTCTTTTCAAAGTTGCCCAAATGCCAATCTATGTCACTATTCATCTGAGTCTATCATCATTCATAGGGTTGTCATTGTCATCTCAATGTTTAATGAGTCATTTTACACCTTGTTCATGCTTCAGTTGCGCCTAGATAAGGTCATTTCCCTCTCCTAGGGTTTTGAAGGCAATTTCTCTTGGACGGTCAAATCATCGGAAAAACTTGTTTCCTGATGTTCATACACCTTCCCCTATCCTTAAAATACCTTACCAAATTCTTCCCATCACTGAGATTCCCCAAATTCCTCATTTTCGCACAAACCCTAGTTTCTAGCTACAACTTGGCAATTTTCTAGGTTGGGCCTGTGTTTTGCTCTTTTGGACCCCTTACCCTCACTCAATCTCTGATATTCCACTTTCCCCTACTTCCTAACATCCCTCCCTACTTCCAAAAATTTCCCCAAGAATTTAGAAGCCCCTTATCCCCTTCATTTCGCTTCATTTCGACAAAATTCCTTGTTTCACACATCGAGATAAGTTTCACTAAAATGGTGTTTCAGAGCAATAAAAGATGAATTTGGGAAAAATGAGAGAGGTTTTTGTCCAAAACATGCCAAATAAGAGAAAATTCCTTCACGTTTTGCACAGGTGTCATGGTTTTAGAGAAATGTCAAAATTACAATCACCAGATCCAAGGAGGTTGGCCAAGGCACTAAAACGACGGAAAAGGCCCGATCCACTCCAAATTTTTTCCAAAGCCTATTTTATTGAGCATGGTACTTGATTGGGGACTCCCAGCACAAATTTCAAAAAAATTTGAGCATTTTTGGTCACTTGTGAATTTTTGGTCAAAAAACAGGTTTTCTCCACCAACGAGTCGCGCACTGTGCGCGGCCCTTTCGATGGGAAGGTACATTTCAGGAAAATTTTGCATTTTTGGATTTTTCATGCAAAAATACACTTTCTCAGTAATTACCAAGAAATTTCACCAAGTTTTGAGCCACCAGAAGGTCAAAGAACAAGCAAACAATGACTTTTTGCCACCTTTTTGACACACAAGAAGCAGTCTTGGGAGATTGCCATTTTTGAGGGGCAAATGACCACCAAATTCAGAAATTCCACTTGGGTTGGAAAGTAGACATCTATACCTTTCCAACAAACCCACTTTTTCCTCATTTAGATACCTGGAAGTACCTCACAAACGGCTCCAAAGGCGCGCGACCCGTTCAGAATCAGGGCGCGACCCGTTGGGCAATTTTCACAGAAATGCACCTACAGCTCAGCAAAACACAATTTTGACTAGGTTTGACTTTTTGGAGTGGATTTTGATCCTCCTTGATATAAATTATGTAATTTTATGATATTTTTACACTCATTTATCTCTTCTAGAAGATTCATTCATAAGATAGGCAAAAATTTAATGAATGAATTGGTTTCCTAGCTTATAAAGGCAAGTTGTTTTGACTGCCTAGTTTTCAGTGCTCAGTTTGGAATTGGTTGAAACAGCTCCAGGATAGTGAGTCGACCCTTAGAGCAAGGAAAGATGTTAGATTGCCTATATTATGTTACTTCTTGTTCATTTTCATGGTTGACTCTTGAGGAAAAGCTTCTATGTATTACTCATTGTATCTCTGCATTTTGGCAAAGGAAGAAAGACCAGGGTTTTGCAGTCCTTTTTGGGATTCTTGTGGTTACATGTATTGATGGTGTGTTTCTCTTTGTACTTGTAAGTTTGTTATGTGAATCATATTCTTACTTTTTCTTCTGCAAATTACGCAAATGAAGTGTTAAGGTAGAAATCATGGTTGCTATGCTCTGCCTTTAAGTTTGCTTAATATCAATGTTTTCAGCTGTTTAAGGAGAATTCAAGGTGATTGCTTGCTCTCCTTAGCTCCTCACCAGTCATTCTCATCCATCCAAATCTTTCAAAGGCATCAATACAGTCTCCTACCTCGCCCCAAAGAACCCCCTGCAAAAACTGTGTCCAATCCCCGCACCCAAAATTGCTTTTCCCCAATTTTCCACCAAAACCCTAAAAATCCCAAATCAAACCTTTTTATCAGTTTACTAGCCTAAAATCAGTGTTCTTTATTGGTTATCTCAGCCCGTTGAAGATCTTTTCCGCGATAGACTGGAGAGAGCCCTCTCCTGCCCCGTAGGGCTAGCTACGAGGCTGAGTGGTTTGATGTTGCCTTGGAGTTTACCTTTTTCAGCCTGAGGTGAAATTTCAAGTGCTAACATATTGGCGACCATACTGGGGAAGAAAAAATGGTTTGCTTTTTGATGTCATTTGTTTTATAAGCTACAGACGGAACCTGAAGTTATGCCAGGTAGCCTTCGAAACGCTTTTGCTTTGCATTAGCGGAAGTAGATAAACGCTACTTCAGTCAATCTCCGGTCTAGCTTGTAAACGTGACATTTAACTTGTTAATTACCCCAGTACATGTATCAAGTTCAGATTTGATGGTTGATGGTGGACACCGATCAGACACTTGAAAGGCTGAAATCATTCACCTGGTGACTCTAAATCATTTCCGAGATCAGATCCAAAGACTCCACTGGAGGATGATCCCAACCAGCAGAAACATGAAAGGACAACATGGACAGATCAGGTATTCAAGTTGGAATTTCATCCAAGACATTTTGTTCTTCGTCATAAATTATTTCTTCTCTTTTCCCAAGAATGTCAAGAAGGCTTTGCAAAGTATACTGTATTTGAGAAGAGATCCTCGGTCTGCAATTGATTCTTTCCCTTTGAAGATTGTGAATACCAAAGATTTGCATACCTTTGAGCTTGATCAAGACCTTTCTTCTAAATTTTGTGATGACCATCTTCAAATTGATGAAACTCAAGAGACCAAGACTGATTCTATATCTGCTGTACATACCCCTACACCTTGTAAAATTCCAGATCGACATAAACCTCTTGTTTTACCTTCTGTTCTTCTTGCTTTCCCCAAAAACTATGATCTATACTTGCCGAGGTTTGATGGTGAAAGTAAGAATGTCAACACTGAGCAACATGTGCAGACTTTTGAGTCTTTTCTAGACCTTTTTGAAGTTGATGCAGAAGATGTTAGTATAAGGCTTTTTGCTCTTTCTTTGCAAGCCAAAGTGAAGAGTTGGTTCAAAACCCTGCCTGATGCGAGCATCTCATATTTCCAGCAGTTCGTCAAAGTTTTTCTCGATAGGTGGATGATCGGGCAGAACTTTTTCTTGATTGTAGAAGAGTACAACCAACTGAAAAGACTACCAGGGGAGACAGTACAACAGTTTTCAGCCAGATTTAACCAAGTTTATTATTCGATGCCAGCTGATATAAGACCTACTCCTATATCGGCTCTCTTGCACTATCTGGGTGCCTTTGATTCAGAGATGGAGTTTCAGCTGAGAGAAAGGGATATTGCAACGCTTCATGAGATGCAAAACAGTGCAGTAAATGTGGAGGCGCATCTGCTGATCCGACGGGCAAGGTTGAAAGAAGAAGAGATGAAAAACACAGATCCGGCCAAATCAACATCTCTAGAGGTGAAACTTGACATTTTGGTAAGTGCAGTGGAAAAGATGATGGACAAAATCAACACAAGGAATGATTATGATGTTCTAGCTCATGGCTCACTGATTGAAGAAGAACAAGTTGTTGCTCCAAAACATTTTGTTTCTTATCCTAGTTGTCATAGATCTGATAATGATTGTTTTGTAGATCACCTTGGCGAAGAAAGAGCTGTTGATATGACCTGCATGCTTGGTGATATGTTTTATACCGATGATTTGCCTCAGTTTGATGAGTATGATGATAATTATGTTCTCCAAAAAGAAGTTAATCTTGTAGACAAATCAGAAACTAATTTGTGGGAGGAAGAAGTTCATTTGCAGCAGCTCGAATACAATGATCAATCGATACATATCAGCTATGACAATGATGAGGAAAGTGCATCAAAGTTTGAAGTAAGTGAAGGATCTTTTCCATTTTGTTTTGATTCGTTTCAGTTCATCAGAGATAACTACCATGCAATCAGAAATCAAATGTCAACAAGTCTTGATTTGAATCATCTTGAGAGCAATGAAAATTTTGTTCAAGACTTCTCATATTCAGATTTACAACCCCCAAAAGCCATTGATTGTCAAGTTGCAGCTGAAAACTTGGAAGTGCACACACATGATTTAATGATTCAAGGTGACTCCGTACCATTCTATTTTGAATCATTTCAGTTTTTGAAGGGTAGGTTGCATAGTAAATCTTCAAATGAACAGCCTATAACAAATCAACAATCTCTTAGTGTTAATGTTGAGGATGAGACAAATAACACAATTCTTGAGCATCCTGTGGCATCAGATTTGCAGCCACCAAATGAAATTGAAGGGCAGATTACAAATGAAGCTGTGGAAGACGAAATACATGCTTTGACGACGCAGGAAGATTCTATACCCTTTTGTGTCGAAGCATTTCAGTTTATAAGGCAGAATCTTCGTAAAATCTCTTAAGAAAAAGATGAACAGCTAGAAGGATGTCATACATTTTCAATGGATACATTGCAACAGTCTTTTCAAGTTTTTCATGATCCAATAGCTGATGTTTTGGATGAGGTTTGCAGTCAAAGTCTTTCTACATTGATTACTTGTGAGCTTGAAACATGTGCTGATATGAATTTGATCTAGCAGCCAGTTTCTTTCTCATTTTCAGCAGAGGTCTCGTCACAAGGCTCAGATCAAAGTTTTCATTCATGGTATGAGGAAACGAGAAGTAATCCATTAGATGAGCTAAGTTCCAGTGTGCATGAACTTCAAGATCCTTATGCAGTGTTTTTGGAGGCGGATAGAGGATCCATATCATTCAACGGATCTATTTCCAAGTTGTCATGGGAGTTTCCTTTCAGTAGTTCTCTCTTGTTGTCCATAAGTGAGCACTTGCGGAAAATTCGAACAGCAAACGGGATACTTACTTGGTTGCACTGGTTGTTTCATTTCACTTAATCAGGTGATGAATGAAACTGTTATAGTAGATTGTGATGAATACACTCCACTTTGAGCATCATTTCCAGTTTGTCGGTTGTGTTTAAGTATCGAGTCAGTTCTTAGTTGAGTGAGAGTCAATTTGTGCCGTCAAGTCATCAGTTTTCAGTCATGTTGGTTTCATAATTGTGTCAGATTGAGTCAGGTTTCAGTCAACAAATGAGTCAGAGTCTTGTGTCGTTTGCCGAAATAATGACTCCATCGCCCAATGGTTGAAAGCACTGGTCTGCTCTCCCAGAGCTCTGAGGTTCTTGGCACCTCCAAAGAGCTACCATCCCCATTGGAGCCAATGTTAGTGTCAGTCTTTCCAGCCTTCCTCCAGTGATCAACTATGCTCTTACAAAGTGATTTTGAAGTGTCAAGGTCAAATTTTGTCATCTCAGTGAATCTTCAAGCAAAATTTGGTCACTAGGCATTAGGTCTAGGGTTTGCTTTCACTCCTTTCAAAATTGCCCAAATGTCAGTCTATGTCACTATTCCGCTGAGTCTATCATCAGTCAAAGGGTTGTCATTATCATCTCAGTGTCTAATGAGTCATTTTACACCTTGTTCATGCTTCAGCTGCGCCTAGATAAGGTCATTTCCCTCTCCTAGGGTTTTGAAGGAAATTTCTCTTGGACGGTCAAATCATCGGCAAAACTTATTTCCTGATGTTCATACACCTTCCCCTATCCTTAAAGTACCTTACCAAATGCTTCCCATCACTCAGATTCCCCAAATTCCTCATTTTCGCACAAACCCTAGTTTCTAGCTACAACCTGGCAATTTTCTAGGTTGGGCCTGTGTTTTTCCCTTTTGGGCCCCTTCCCCTCACTCAATCTCTGATATTCCACTTTCCACTACTTCCTAACATCCCTCCCTACTTCCAGAAATTTCCCCAAGAATTTAGAAGCCCCTTATCCCCTTCATTTCGCTTCATTTCAACAAAATTCCTTGTTTCACACATCGGGATAAGTTTCACTCAAATGGTGTTTCAGAGCAATAAAAGATGAATTTTTGAAAACTAAGAGAGGTTTTTGTCCAAAACATGCCAAAGAAGAAAAACCTCCTTCACTTTTTTCACAGGTTTCATGGTTTTAGAGAAATGTCAAAATTACAATCACCAGATCCAAGGAGGTTGGCCAAGGCACTAAAACGACGGAAAAGGCCCGATCCACTCCAAATTTTTTCCAAAGCCTATTTTACTGAGCATGGTACTTGACTGGGGACTCACAAAACAAATTTCAAAAAATTTTGAGCATTTTTGGTCACTTGTGAATTTTTGGTCAAAAAACAGGTTTTCTCCACCAATGAGTCGCGACCGTACGCGACCCTTTCGATGGGAAGGTCCATTTCAGGAAAAGTTTTCATTTTTGGATTTTTCATGTAAAAATACACTTTCTCAGCAATTACCAAGAAATTTCACCAAGTTTTGAGCCACCAGAAGGTCAAAAAACAAGCAAAAAATGACTTCCTGCCACCTTTTTGACACACAAGAAGCAGTCTTGGGAGATTGAAATTTTGGAGGGGAACAGGACCATGAAATTCCGAAATTCCACTTGGGTTGGAAATTAGATATCCATACCTTTCCAAAAAGCCCACTTTTTCCTCATTTGGACACATGGAAGTACCTCAGAAACCTCTCCAAAGGCGCGCGACCCGTTCAGAATCAGGGCGCGACCCGTTGGGTAATTTTCACAGAAATGCACCTACAGCTCAGCAAAACACTGTTTTGACTAGGTTTGACTTTTTGGAGTGGATTTTGATATTTTGACACTCATTTATCTCTTCTAGAAGATTCATTCATAATATAGGCAAACATTTTTTTGAATGAATTGGTTTCCTAGCTTATAGAGGCAAGTTGTTTTGACTGCCTAGTTTTCAGTGCTCAGTTTGGAATTGGTTGAAACAGCTCCTAGGATAGTGAGCTCGACCCCTAGAGGCAAGGAAAGATGTTATCTTGCCTATTATTTACTTTCTTAGTCATTTTCATGGTTGGACTCTTGAAGGAGAAAGCTTCTATTGTATTACTCATTGTATCTCTGCATTTTTGGCAAAGGAAGAAAGACCAGGGTTTTGCAGTCCTTTTTGGGATTCCTGTGGTTACATGTATTGATTGTGTGTTTCTCTTTGTACTTGTAAGTTTGTTATGTGAATCATCTTCTTACTTTTTCTTCTGCAAATTAGGCAAATGAAGTGTTAAGGTAGAATTCATGGTTGCTATGCTCTGCCTTTAAGTTTGCTTAATATCAATGTTTTCAGCTGTTTAAGGAGAATTCAAGGTGATTTCTTGCTCTCCTTAGCTCCTCACTAGTCATTCTAATCCATACAAATATTTCAAAGGCATCAATACCGTCTCCTACCTCGCCCCAAAGAACCCCCTGCAAAAACTGTGTCCAATCCCCGCACCCAAAATTGCCTTTCCCCAATTTTCCACCAAAACCCTAAAAATCCCAAATCAAACCTTTTTATCAGTTTACTAGCCTAAAATCAGTGTTCTTTATTGGTTATCTCAGCCCATTGAAGATATTTTCTGCGATAGACTGGAGAGAGCCCTCTCCTGCCCCGTAGGGCTAGCTACGAGGCTAAGTGGTTTGATGTTGCCTTGGAGTTTACCTTTTTCAACCTGAGGTGAAATTTCAAGCACTAACACAGTTAGTAGGGTTAACCAATATCAATCCCCACATGGAATACCGTACCCTCCCCCATAGGGAAACTAATACTCCTCTAGGAATATAGATGCAATGTCCTCTTCCCATAATCCATATACCAATATGGGGCAAGGAAATCAATATTCTCCTTTTCCCACACAACAACATAATAACCCACCAACAAAAAATAACACAAGGGTTAATCTAGTGCAACCTTCTCTTTCTCAACAAAAACAATTGAAGGATCAACTGAACCCAACTAACCTACCTAATGTTGTTAAGAAAAAATAGAAGAGAAAACCAAAAGGAGATCCTGAGTAGGGGGCAATAACCAGCAACAACCCCCGTAAGCACCGGCAAGGGGAAATCCTAACCAAAATCAAAATCTAGGGCTAACCAACAACAACTCACAGAGGAAAAACAAGAACAAAAGTCTACGAACTAATAATTCCTATGCCATCTATCTGGAATATGGTCATTATACTCATGATGTCCTCAACTTCTTGAGTTGAAAAGGATACATGACAATAGGGGGTAGGGAGGGAAGAAAACTACAGTAATGCAAGACCCTTTCCCCCACTAGGGAGTGGTTAACACTCATCAACAACCATCCCATCCACATCCTTCTAGAGGGAATCCCCATAATAATTCTAATCATGAAATTTTTATGATAGGAGAAGACAATCTCCTGCAAACATGAAACAAAAGCTATGAAGCTCCCCCATAACCCAACCTATCTAACTCAACCACAAAAACACCTACAACTTCGTTGAGCATTCCTCAACTTCCTATAGAATCCATGTCGAAGATGGTTAAAGGACCTTTACGGCAAGCAAGACATAACTCAAAATTTGCTCATAGCTAAAACATAGTTGACGACTTAGCACAATATCCCTCAACTATGTCAGCATTAGAGGTCCTACAAACATGCCCAACCCAATGGAAAGCCCTACTTTCCACTCTAGATGAAATCAACTCAAACAATTTTTGCCTAATGGTATTTGACTTGAATAAATATGCCCTGCAACTACCATCAATCATTGTTTTCCAAATCTCAGTCTCAGCCCAAAACATCACCATCCATCATTGCATTGTTGACGAAGGGGCATCCACATGTATAATGTCCAAATCTGTTTGGCACAAACTAGGATCCCCTGAACTCAAACCTTCAGACATCACTCTTAGAGTGTATGATGGGCACCCTTCAGCTCCCATAGGCCTATAACAAGGCATTCCAGTATAGCTGGATGAAAAAACCATGCTAATATATATCGAAGTATTGGATTCTCAGTTGGATTACAATATCACCAAAGTTACATGTACAAGATGTTAGCAGTTTCCTCATCTATATTCATGGTAATGACGTTCCCCCATGATGGAAAAATCATTACAATAGATCAACTCATATATTATGAGAAGAAGACAATACCTGCACCATATGGTGTGCTACCTTTCGTCTCATCTTCTCTTGAATGGATCACCACTTACACTGAATACATCCCAAGCCAATTTAAGCCATAAACACTCCTAGGGACATTCCCAGGAAACCCTCCTATGATAGAGGATATTTCTCCTTCCACAAGAGAATTGGTCTGTATTATGAGTTCGTCAAACACCTGCCAAGCTCAAGAACTAGTTTCAGATACCAAATTTTTTTTTATTACGGATCCTACTTTATTACCATATGCCATCATTCAAACACCCTTCTTATTCCCCCCACCTAGTTTTGTCATGCACCAAGTCATTGCAACACTCTCATTGCACGATATGGCTCTGGCAATATCAGTCTGGCATATTTCCCCTTGGGCCATGTCAACAAGCTCAGGTATCACTGCAATAGTGTAGGAATTTACAGGGTAGGTTCCTCAGACAAAACACCAAAGGACACTGCTCATAAACAAATCACAGATCAATACACCAATATTGTTGACATGGTTAAAACCCTCAAAGAGGGAAACAGTCCACAGCTTGAGCCAACGGAGCCACTTCAGGCAATTTATTAATAAAAGAATGAAAATTTACATAAGCTTCTCTCATGAATGGTTACCCTACAAATGATCCTCCATGCTCTTTAAATAGAGATCATGGACCAATCAGGTGCTAAGCCATGGATCAAGTGTCAGTAATACCAAGGAGAGAATGAACTGTCGGATCACTACATATCATGACCGTCAAATTGTAAGTTACAAAAGTACATAGTAAAGAAACACACTTTAGCTAACTCTACACTAGACCAAGTTATACTTAACTATTTCCTATGTGTCGGAATATCCTAACATCCCCCCTTAAGAACAACTTGGGATAGGATTGAAGGATCTACAAATATGACACAATACGAGAAGGAAGGAGGCATTAGAGCCTATCCCCCCTTAGTGACAACTTCCTGAACTCCAACCATAAATTCAATTTTAGTAAACTTCACCTCTGTGAGAGCCTTTATAAAGATGTCTGCAACTTGATCATCTATTCAACAATATTGTACTTCAAGAACATGGTTGTGAATGAGCTTTCTGATGAAGTGCATGTGCAGTTCAATGTGTTTGCTGCGCTGATGTTGGACTGGATCTTTGCATAGTTGAATGGCACTTTGATTATCACACCAAAGTGTAGTCAGATGTTGCTGCTGAAAGCCAAACACTGACAGGATCTGACGAAGCCACAGGGCTTCCTTACTAGCTTCTACAGCACCATGATACTCTGCTTTTGCTGAAGACAGAGAAATGGCACTTTGTTTCTTGCAAGCCCATGTAATAGGTCCTGAACCATAGCTCAAACTTGTGATTCCAACAAATCCCTATTGGATTTTGGACAAAATTGACCAAAAAACATGTCCAAAAAGGACCAAAATGTATAAGAATTAGACAATGACATTTAGTTGGTGTAATTCAACTATTATATGTTTTGTCTTTTTTCATCGAAATCTAATGATACAATTTTTTGTGAGATTGTGGTTTTATGTTTTTTAAATTGTGTTTTTGAATGCATTAATGAATTCATCTATTTAAAAATCCCTTACAACACTCGGATTATGCAGATTTTACAACTCAAACTTGTGATTCCAATAAAGCCCTATTGGATTTTGGACAAGACTGACTGAAATATGCCCAGAAAAGGGCCAAAACATGGAAGAGTTAGACAACTGTAGTCAATTGGCATAATCTAACTATTCTATCTTTTTTTTTTGTGTTAGAATATGATGATACAATTTTTGGTGAAATCATGACTCTTTGTCATTTAAAATGCATTTTTGAATGCTTTCAACACCCTGAAAAACCCTTTAGCACTAGGATTATGAGATTTCACGACTCAAACTTGTAATTCGAACAAATTATTGCAATATTTTGGACAAAACTGACCAAAAAATATGTCCAGAAAATGATTGAAACATAGAAGAAATTGACTACAACATTTAATTGGTGCAATCTAACTATTCCACATTTTGGATTTGTTTAGTTGGAATCCAATGATACAATTTTTTGTGAAATCATGGGATTTTGTTGTTTAAAATGTGTTTTGCAATAATTGGATTCAACACCCTAAAAAATCACTAGAGCACTTAGATTATTCACATCTCATAGCTCAAATTTGCGATTCCAACAAATACTTATCGAAATTTGGACAAAATTGATCGAAAAATATGCCCAAAGAAAGACCAAAATGTAGAAGAGTTAGACTATGGAATTTAATTGGTGCAATCTAACTATAATTCTACAATTTGGATTTTTTGTCTTAATCTAGTGATATAATCTTTTGTGAGATTGTGATTTTCTGTTGTTTAAAATGTGATTTCGAATGCATAAATGGATTCAACATCATGAAAAACCCATGGATCACTTGAATTATGCAAATTTCACAACTCAAACTTGTGATTCCAACATATCCATGTCATATTTTGGACAAAATTGACTAAGAATATGCCCAGAAAAGGACCAAAATGTATAAGATTTAGACTACAACATTCAATTGGCACAATCTAACTAATTTATGTTTTGGATTTTTTTGCTAGAATTTGGTGATACTGTTTTTGGTGAGTTATGATTTTTTTTTGTTTAAAATGTGTTTTTTAATACATAACTAGATTTAACACCCTAAGAAATCCCTAAAGCACTCATATTATGCAAATTTCATAGTTCAAAATTGGGATTCCAACAAATCACTACCAAAATTTGGACAAAATTAACCTAAACATGCCTACAAAAGGACCAAAACATTACAAACTTAGAATATGGCATTTAATTAGTGCAATCTAACTACTCTATCTTTTGGGGTTTTTCACAGCAATCTAGCGATACACTTTTTTGTGAGATCATGTTTTTTTGTTGTTCAAAATCCATCTTTTAATACATAAATGAATCCAACACCCTAAAAAATCCCTATAACACTATTTCACAACTCAAGCTTGTGATTCCAACAAATTTCTATTGGACTTTGGACAAAATTGACCAAAAATTATGCCCAAAAAGGACCAAGACATAGAATAGTTAGACTACGACATTCAAATGATCCAATCTAACTATTCTATGTATTGGCCTTTTTGACAGTGATTTGATGATACAAAGTTTAGTGAGATTGTGATTTATGGTTGTTAAAAATGTGTTTTTGATTGCATAGATGGATTCAACACCTTAAAAATTCCCTAGAACATTTGGATTATGTAGATTCCATAGCTCAAACTTGTGATTCCAACAAATAATTGCCATATTTTGGACAAAATTGGCCAAAAAATAGGCCCAAAAAAGGATCAAAACATAGAAGTGTTAAACTACGACATTTAATTGGCAAAATTTAACTATATTATGTTTTAGTTTTTTTCGCCATAATCTAGTAATACAATTTTTGGTGAGATCATGGTTTTGCAATTTTAGATGCATAAATATATTCAACATCCCAAAAATCCCCTATATCACTCGGATTATGAAGATTTCATAGCTCAAACATGTGATTCCAACAAATCCTTGTTGGATTTTGGACATAATTGAGTAAAAAATATGCTCTAAGATGACCAAAATGTAGAAGAGATAGACTATTACATTCAATTGGTACAATCTAACTATTCTACATTTTGATCTTCTTCAATGGAATCTACTAATACATTTTTTTGTGAGATCATGGTTTTTTATTGTTTAAAATATTTTTTTGAATGAATAAGTTGATTAAAACACCCTTAAAATCCCTTGAAGCACTTAGATTATGTAGATTTCACTGCCCAAATTTATGATTCCAACAAATCACTTCTAGGTTTTGGACAATTGATAAAGAATTATGCCCAAAAAGTTACCAAAATGTTAAAGAGTTAGACTACGCTATTCAAATGGCACAATCTAGCTATTCTACATTTGACTTTGTTTGTTGGAATCTAGTGAGACAATTATGGAGATATCATGGTATTTTGTTGTTTAAAATGCAATTTTGAATGCCTAAATGAATCTAACACCCTAGAAAACCCCTAGAGCACTTAGATTATGTAGATTTCATAGCTCAAACTTATTATTCCAATAAATCCCTACTAGGTTGTGGACAAAATGACCAAAAACAATTCTCATAAAAGGACCAAAGCATAGAAGAGTTAGACTATGGCATTCAGTTGGTCCAATCTAACTATTATACATTTTGGATGTATTCATTGGAATCCAGTGATCTAATTTTTGGTGAGATCATCGTTCTTTTATTGTTTAAAATGTGTTTTTGAATGCATAAATGGATTCAACACCCTGAAAAACCCTTGGAGCACTCAAATTATGCATTGTTCATAGTTGAAACTTGTGTTTCCAACAAATCCTTGTTAATTTTGGACAAAACCAATGAAAAGGTATGTCTAAAAAGGGACCAAAGCATAGAAGAGTTAGACTACAACATATAGTTGGCACAATATAACTATTCTACATTTTGGCCTTTTTCATCACAATTATTTGTGCTTTTTAGTGTGATCTTGATTTTTAGTTGTTTAAAATGTGTTTTTGGATGCACAAATGGATTTAGCGCCCTAAAAAACCATTGGAACAGTTAAATAATATAGATTTCATAACTCGAACTTATGATTCTAACAAATATCTACATGTTTTTGGACAAAATTGATCAAAAAATATACCTAGA
The DNA here is from genome assembly GCA_000404065.3 of Pinus taeda. Classification (NCBI taxonomy): domain Eukaryota; kingdom Viridiplantae; phylum Streptophyta; class Pinopsida; order Pinales; family Pinaceae; genus Pinus; species Pinus taeda. Next base: position 19,650 of record APFE030325993.1, on the reverse strand, counting down.
TTGGGACCAAAATGTAGAAGACTTGAACTATGGCATTCAATTAGCGTAATCAAACTATTCTTTGTTGTGGCTTTTTTCGTTGAAATCCAATGTTACAATTTTTAGTGAGATCATGGTTTTTTTGTTGTTCAAAATGTATTTGTGAATTCATAAATGGATTAAGCACCCTAAGAAACCCTCGAAGCTCTTGGATTATGTAGATTTCACAACTCAAACTTGTGATTACAACAAATTTCTATCCGGTTTTGGACAAAGTTGACCTAAAAATATGCCTAGAAAAGGACCAAAGTTAGACTACATCATTTAATTGACGCAATCTAACTATTCTATGTTTTGACTTTTTTTGTTGAAATCCAGTGATACAATTTTTGAGAGATTCTGGTTTTTTTGTTATTTAAAATGTGTTTTTGAATGCATAAATGGATTCAACACCTTGAAAAACACTTGCAGCGCAAGAATTAAGTGGATTTCACAGTTAACATTGTAACTCTAACAAATTCCTATAGGATTTTGGACAAAATTGATCGACAATCTGCCTAGAAAAGGACCAAAATGTACAAGAGTTAGACTAGGCATTCAATTGGTGCAATCTAACTATTCTATGTTTTGGTTCAACGGAATATGATGATACAATTTTTGGTATGATTGAGAATTTTTGTTATTTGAAATGGATTTTTGAATTAATAAATGGATTCAACACCCTCAAAAACCCCTAAAGCACTCAAATCATGTAGATTTCATAGTTCAAACTTGTGATTCCAACAAATCCCTATTAGATTTTGGACAAAATTGACTGAAAATATCCTAGAAAATGACCAAAACATAGAATAGTTAGTTTATGGCATTAAATTGATATAATATAACTATTTATATTTTGTTTTTTTCATTGAAATCTAGTGATACAATTTTTTGTAAGATTGTGGGTTTTTTTTTGTTTAAAATGCATAAAAGGATTCAACACTGGGAAAAACCCCAAAGCACTTGGATTATGTTGATTTCAAAACTCAAACTTGTGTTCCAATAAATCTCTATCATATTTTGGACACAATTGACCGAAAAATTGCCCAAAAAATGACCAAACATAAAAGAGTTAGACTAGAGCATTAATCTGGTGCAATCTAACTATTATACATTATGTATTTTTCATTGGAATTCAATGCTAAACTTTTTGGTGATATCGTGTTTTTTTATTGTTCAAAATTTATTTTTGAATACATAATTCAATTAAGCACCCCAAAAAACCCCTAGTGCACTTGGGTTATGTAGATTTCACAGCTCAAACTTGTGATTCCAGCAAATCTCTACCGGATCTTGAACAAAATTGACCGAAACGTATGCTAAAAAAAGGACCAAAATGTAAAAGAAGTATATTATGACATTTAGTTGGCATAATCTAACTATTTTACATTTTGATATTTTTTTTTCAAAATTAGGTACTACAATTTTTGGTGCAATCATGTCTTTTTGTTGTTTAATTTTTTTTTTGAATGCATAAATGAATTTAGCACCCTGAAAATTTGTGGGAGCACTTGGATTATGCAGATTTAACAACTCAAACTTGTGATCCCAACAAATCCCTATCATATTTTGGAAAAAACTGACCAAACAATATGCCAAGAAAATGACCAAAACATAGAAGAGTTAGACTCCAAAATTCAATTGGTGCAATCTAACTATTCTATAGTTTGGTTTTATTCACCGAAATCTAGTGATACAATTTTTTGTGAGATCGTGGTTTCTTATTGTTTAAATTGCATTTTGAATACATAAATGGATTTAACACCTTGAAAAACCTCTGAAACACTTGGATTATGTAGATTTCACAACTCAAACTTGTGATTCCAATAAATCCCTATCAGATTTTGGACAAAACTGACCAAAAAACTGCCCAACAATTGGCCAAATGTAAAAGAGTTAGACTAGAGAATTTGGTTGGTGCAATCTAACTATTTTACATTTTGGATTTTTCATTGGAATTTAGTCCTACAAGTTTTGGCGAGTTTGTGTTTTTTTCTTTGTTGTTTAAAATTTGTTTTTGAATACATAATTGAATTCAACACCCTGAAAAACCATTAATGCACTCGGATTATGCAGATTTCACAACTCAAACTTGTGATTCCAACAAATACCTGCCAGATTTTGGACAAAATTGATCAAAACATATGCTGAAAAAAGGACCAAAATGTAGAAGAATTAGACAATGACATTCAATTGACACATTCTAACTAATTTATATTTTGGATTTTTTTTAGAAATTAGGTGATACCATTTTTTGTGCAATCCTAGTTTTTTTTATTAAGTTGCCTTTTTGAATGCATAAATGGATTTAGCACCCTAAAGAGCCCCCAGAGAACTTGGATTGTGTAGGTTTCACAACTCAAACTTTTGATCCCAACAAATCCCCATTGTATTTTGGACAAAATTGACCAAATAATATGGCACTAGAAAATGACCAAAACGTAGAAGAGTTATACTACAACATTCAATTGGTGCAATCTAAATTTTCTTACAAAATCGTTGAAGGAAATTACTTTACTTTTCGTAAGTTTCTACTAGCTCAATAAGCCAACATATTGATATGTTTTTTTTCTAAGTTAGACTTAGGCTTGTTACATAGTATTTTGTCACGCCTCCTGCACTTCCTTGTGACATTCCCCGAAGTCCCTGAAACATGACCATTATGCAGTGTACTCATTCATATGTTGAGCTCAGATCCTCCCTAAGACATTGATTGGAAAATTCCTTGAGCTTCCCCTAAAGGAATTAGCTCTTAAATCCTAATGTGAGCATCATCGTGCTTATGAGACCCAAAACAACGATGATCACTTGTTGCATTGCACTTGACCTGCGATGGCATTGCTTTGTTCATTTGTATACCTGTGATGATCCCAAAAAGGAAATTTTCCTTAAGAGGATGAGAAGCTTCGTGATCTAGAAGCTTCCAGAACGGTGAGCTAGAGGTTGTTTGGCATAGATGTGGTCGAATTCTCTCAACTTGGCCTCTTGGTCTTATCCCTGTGAGCTACCTCCTTGAGATGAGGGCCTAATTATATCTTTGGAGAGGTCCTAACTCCCTTTTCTAGCCTATATATTCATCCTCTCCCATTCCCAAATGGTTGGTCTTTTCCTATTTGCACCCTTATGCTAATATTTTGCCTATATGTTATTCATTTGGCCTGGAGAAGGAGTGCTTGGAGTGCCTAGCTTGGACTTGGATATTCATTCAAGGAGAGCCTATCAATAGCAAGTCTTAGTTGTATTCTTCCCCTTATTTTATATTAATATACAACTGTTGGTTTATTTTCCCTAAATGTGTATGCTTATGTATCATTTAGCTTAACATTCCTTGATCCGTTAAGTAGGATGCTTTTGAATATGCTATTTGTATTTGCATGCCTTGTTGTGTCTTGATCTCTTTTGTAGGTGCATAAACGCTGAGAGCAGTAGGAATGAGCCCGTGACATGAGTGATTCAAGGTATTCAACAAAGGAGATTGAGATAGCATCAGAATGAGGTAGGCCATCTTCTTCGTTTCTCTTTTCAATTGCAACTTAGGAAAGTGTCTAGTAGATTGTCACTTCAGTTGCTAGACCCACTCATTGGGCTAGAGGGATCGTCTCTGTCCGTAGAGAGGGTTAACCTAGACAAAAAAATGGTGACTCTGCTGGGGAGCCTATGATCCTTTCCATCCAATCCTTCACCTTGTTTTTGTGATGACTTTGACCAACCATCCAATCCGAGAGTTGTTTGCTTGTCTGTAACTATTTTCACTTTCTGGTAATTGCTTGAAGGTTCTTGATTTGTGATGCTCTTGAAGATTTTTTATTTTTTCATTATCTTTCTCAACCATCGTGGTTCTGTCACTCACAATCGTGATGACATCGTGGATATGTTGATTATAGTAGTGATGATCACTGCTTTTCTTTTAACAGGTGCGATGATAACAGAGGTTAAAGAAAATTAGGGTTTGTCTTCTTGTTTTCAGTTTTTGCCTTATGTTAGTGGATTACCAGTGTGATTTTAGTGTCCTTGTCTTGCTTGACATGTTTTTCTGATTACAATTGCCTCTTAATTTGGTTTTAATTGTGTTTGGAGCTTGATCTGCTTTCTAGGGTTTTAGGTCTTCTAGGCCATCCTTCATCCACTCATTGGTCTTCTCTTCAGAGATCGATTACCTTTGTTAAAAGAGTCTTTTTGTGTTTGGATATCTTTTGCAAATCACTTTTGGTTCTTGGGTATTAAGTTGTTTTCATTACTGTCGAATTGAGTAGATGCTTTGAAAGTCGTTTTAGTTCCATTTGGCAAGCAATAGATTACAAAATTGTTTGTTTCAATTGAACTAAAAGGAAGCATTTTCTTTGAATTTTATGTTTTGAAAAGCGAAAACGGAAGTGTTTATCTTTTAAGTAGTTTTCGAAGCATTTGTTGCATTTAAAATCATTAATGTGAAAGAGATTTTCATGATTATTGAAGTTGTTTGCATTCTCTTTTGCTTTTTGCACTAGATTACATTGATTGCATTAAAGTGAAAAAGAAATCATCATTATATCCTAAGGTAGTTCGCTTTAAGGTTTTGTTTTGACATTGCATTTGTTTATGATATGAAAGATTAGATTTCATGTTTTGCATTTAGCATCAGAAAATTGTCATTGATGCATTGTTGCTTGTTTGATGAATGATTTGGGTGTTTATCTTCCCTAAATAGGTAGCTTTCATCGAATGAAAGGGTTTCAATTTCATCATTTAGTTGCATTTTAGGAACAGGTGACATCATTAAGGCCTTGAAATCAAAACATAATTTCAAGATCAACTTTAAAATATATCAATTAATCTAAGGAGCATTTTAAACATTAATGTTCATACTTATTGGTCTAGGCTAGAGACTTGTTCTGACATCTATAAAACTTAGCAGTTGTGGTGAAGTAAAATTCTAAGTGTGGACACAAACAATTCCTCTAGCCCAAAACGGGTCTAGCCATAAACAAGACATTCTATGGAAGATTTCCTTAGGTTAGAACCAATTAAGAGGGCCTACCTCTTAATATGCTTATCCTGTTTGGTTATGACCCTGCTTTCTTGCTCCAGCCATCTCCTGTTTCCTTCTCGAGCACCTGAAACAAGTAAACAACAATAACAACAACTGTGATAATAGAAAAATTGTATTCAACCTACTTAACAAGTCAAGAAACATTAAGCCATAAACATGTGAGATGACATATTATGTAGGAAATCAATCGATAGTTGCATATATATTAAATCAAGAAGAGATTACAACCGTTGTCTTGACGTTGTTGTTCTACTCCGACAAATCTGGGTTCCAACACACTTCCGTTAGCATTCCATGATGGCATCAACAATGGTAGTTTTAAGGCTCTTCCCTTTAGGCTTCACAATAAACCAAATTCACACTTCTCCCTCACACACAACTAGAGAGTTACAACTATGAATAACTCACTGATTACTCCACACTCAAAACTTCAACCAGAGCCTAATTAGAACTAGCTTGTGCTTGGGAAAAAAGGGGGTCTATATAGCATGGATAGAAGGGAGATTGTTCCTCTTATCATGGGAGAAGGTCATATCTCTTGAGGTTGTTCCATCCTAATAGGGGAAAGGATCCCAAACTAACCTCCTTAACTCCATCCGGCCCAACCATTTACCAGACTTCCGTTACGAATCTTCTAGAGCTGGAAGCTTCAGCTCCTTATTTAAAAACTTTCCAAAAGAGGATCGGTGCAACTAGAACAAGGCTCAGTCGCTCCTGTCAGCGCTAGGGACAATTGTAATCCCTGCATATTGGCACGAGGAGGACACGGGTCATTAGCGTCGGTCTTGTAAACTGGAAAAACATAATATTTTTTGGAAATGATGAAAAAGGGAATTGTTCTGCTCATGAAGAGGAACACAATGGGAGTTTCTTCATGAAGGGGAAGCATGTAGGGTTCATTGTAGAGGTCCTCCAGGATCATGGAATGGGGAGTATAGGGATAGTGACAAAATTTTGTGTAATAGATGCCCCCTAAAGTGTGAAGGTCAAACTAGAGTGAGGGCTAAAATTCTTTATGAATCAGTGCGGGGAACTGGAGTCTGTCGTCGGAAAACTTGCAAGCAAGTACAGATACATATACATTACTGAAAACTCTGTCAAATGATACATGAATCATTGTGTGGATGCAACCATCCAGAGAATGGTCATGTAAATGGATCCAGGCATGTGCATAGCCATCCGATAAAGAGGATAATATCAAAATCAAGGTATGGTCGCAGCCATACAATAATGAGAAGGATCACACATGACAAATCATGGTATGGTCGCAGCCACCCATCTGAAAGATACATGCATATCAGCACAATCATGTCACACTACCTGGAATTTTGTAATATGAGCCCAGGGTCTTGCGCCCCAACACGACCCGATCAACGTACAAATTCTAACATGTGAATAGATGTGTTGACATCGAACATGCTAGAAAATAGCTTGATTACCATCTGATGATGTTAACTATTAACAAGTGTGAGAGAAACCACCAATAATGACAATGGTCCTTAAGGTACTACCAGCACAATTCACAGAATGTGAATAAAGGGACTAAAGTTGAACACTCGTGAAATCACCTGATTGAAAGCCAATGATGTGAACTTGTTGTTGAGTGTGAAGAACTTGCCATTAGGGCATGCAAGCTCTAAGGTACTAGAATTGAGTCTCTCAGTCAACTTCCTGGATAATGAGCTGAAGTCGATAGGAAGTGACCATGTCAAAGGAGGGTCGTAATGTATCCCACATCATCGACATGAGACAAAGGGATGAAAAATGATTTTGGATGATACAGAGAATTAGGGGTAAGTGTAGCTACAGAAGGACAACTCTTGAACATATCGGCGATACAATTGGAAGTTTGGTAGCTTTTGGATCTAGAGGATCAGTGGTCATGATGACGTGGTAGAGATCAAATGGAAGGCAAAAATAAATGGCCCAACCCAGGAAGGTCGAAGATGAAGTGAGGATATCCCAACCTGACAAGAAGCAGAAAGTGCCATGTTCAAGGGTGAGTTGCTGACACGACTGATTGAATTTCCAAATTTTCCCCCACCATTTCTGGCAGTTACCCCAATTATTTTTTAATCGCATGCTTGAAGGGGATAGCATATGCTTGCACTATAGGTTTCACTGTAGAGGTCCTCTAGGATCATGGAACGGGGAGTACAGGGATAGTGACAAAATGTTTTGTAACAACAGTTGTCTACTCTTTCATTAGATAGTGCTAGCACTGACTTGTGCTCCCCGTACCATCAAGTATATAAAGGAGACCCTTATAGGTTGCAAAACTTTATCGATAGGAAGCTGCGCCTGCCGCCCTGTAAACGTGATACACCGAACACAACATTCGGGGATATTGCTTGCACGTACATCAAATCCTTGGTATATTTATTTGCTAAGGTGTATATTGCAGTTCACGGTTACTTAGTACTCCTTTAGCCTAGAATTACCTAAGTGGTCATTTCAATCTTTTCTGAGTCCTTAAATTTAAAAAGATGATCAAGCACTTGTCAAGCTTGCTAAACCAACGAAAGCGACTAGAGTCACCTTTTAGTCCTTTTCTCGACTCTTAAAAAATGAAAAGGCAAAGTTTTTGTTTCTAAAAATAATTTCCCACGCTAAACATGTCAAACCCAAGTAGTTGCTTCTTAGTCCAATATTGTGTAATTCCATGTTAATTTCAAGATTTTTAATAAGCCCTCAATGAATCTCCTTTCCTTTTATGCTCTTGAGAGGAATTCATTGTGGCTGAACCATTGAGTTCATCTCACAGTTCCCCTTAATTTTCTGATACTGAAAGGTCCTCCCAAGGAGTTCATCCAGAGCTTCCTCAGTCACTTGAAGATCAAGGTTTTGAACTTGGGATTATTCCAAGTATCCAACCCCTATCTTCTTTTCCACCTCCATTGGATTCATGGTCACCTCAAGAATATGATCCTAAGACCCCAGACAATCCTATTCAGACCCCTGAGAGTTCTTCGGGGCTTGTTATTCATCTGTCGAATCCATTATTCGATTCTGTTGTGATATATTGTCAACGTCCTTAGAGTCCTTACGATCAACCTGGTATTCCTTTGGAGTTATCTCCTCGCACATATCAGATTCCTCGTCACCAGTTGTTTCCATATATGGAGTCAGAGGGTGAAATCTCAACCTCTTCTCCGAGTCATTTAGAAGTTTCTGCTACTCATACTCCTCATGTCGATGATGAATAAGGGTATGGATTACCTCCAGAAGGATTTCCTTTTATAGGAAAAGTCCCATCTCTCACCCTTCCTGAAACTAGTGGACCCATGTTTCCACTTGGTTATACAACCTTAGCTCAATTACTTATGGGTACTCCTAGTGCTTCATCTTTGTATCAAAATACCATTTGGTCTTCAAATTTTATGCCTACATCTAGTCCATTCATTCCAAATGTGACCTCTCAAACTTCTATACAAATTGTTGTCACATTAGTTCCCGTTCAACATACGATTCCATCGCAGCCTATATTTTCATTTCAACCAACCCTTCTTGTACAACCGACTATTTCAGGTCAGGTTTCAGTTAGTTATTCTACACCTCTGTCAAGTGGACAGAATGTGACACCGCCTGGGGGGGCAAATCCGAATATTCCTCTTGTGCTAGGTGAAACCAATGTTCGTGGATTATAAACTCACATGGTTGGATTTAATCAACCTTATTATGGTGGTATTACTAACCCTGTTGGTCCATTTGGGTCAGGTAACATCCAATATCAACAGCCTTATATGGCTCAGATTCCACTCCAACAGGCTTATGTCCCATATGGTTCGCAAGCCTTGGTCAATCCGTATTACATTCCTCAAGTGGGAGCTTATCTTAAGCGTGGTCAATCCGCTATTCTTGGTGGATATGGTCAGATTCAATTCAGAAATTACCAATACCCACAGGGTATTTCCCAAGGAATTGTCCAACAACCCTTGTAGCAGCAAGGACAACCTTTGCTGCAACAGGGAAAACCTTTGCAGCAACAAGGGAAACCATTGCAGCAGCAAGGGAAAACATTGCAGTAGCAAGGGCAACTGTTACAAAAGCAGGGGCAACATTTGCCACAGTCTCACCAGCCTTTGCAGCAACAAAATCATTTTTTTCAAAAATCTACTCAACCTTTGTACTCGCAAGGCCAACCTTTACAGCAACAAGGTCAACCTTTACAGCAACAAAGTCAGCCTTTGCAGCAACAAGGTCAACCTCTACAGCAGCAAGCTTCATATACGTATCAACAAGGTCAGTCGTTGTGAGCCCAAGGTCAACCCCTGTAGCAACAGGGCCAATCTCTTCAAGTTCAAGTTCAACAACCTTACAATCCATATGCCATTTATAGTGCTTATCAACGGCCTATGGTAGGTCAATATCAAATCTACCTTGGACAAAATCCACCTTATGGTCAAGGTAACCCTCAGTGGGGACAAAATCAAGTCCTGTATGGACAAAACCCTCCACTGTGGGGGAAAAATCCTTACCAGCAAGGTTGGAGCCCGCAATTTGGGTCTCCTCAAAGGCCCTATATCCTATTCAACAAGAAATTGCCTTTCTTGGCTACGTTGGAGCTGCCTAATGTCTCACGACTCACAAATGATCCTATTTTTCATTCACCATATTGGCCTCCGGTTCCAACTAAAATTCCAAGTGATTGCCCCAAATTCAAAGGAAAGTCTAAAGAGGACCTGCAAGCCCATGTGATGGCATATCACATATGGTTCTCTTCAAATTCATATGTTGATGATTCTATCCGTCTTCGCCTTTTTCAAAGAACCTTAACGGGTGTTGCCACAAAATGGTATATCGAGTTGCCTCAAGCTACCTATGTTGACTTTAAATCTCTAGCTATGGCCTTCCTTACCCACTTCCAATTTCTGGTTTGGTATGAAACTGGAACTCATTTTCTCACATCCCTTAAGCAAGATACTGCAACCCACATTTTTGATCGTATCCATGAATGGAGATGTCGGTGTTGCCTCATCAAATTTGATATTGTTGATGAGTTGTTGACTGAATGGTTCAAAAAATCATTCATTAACAAGATTTCTAAGGATATAGCTATGGGTGCATGTCTTACTGAAGAGAAATCTATTTCTCGTTCTCAATATCTAGACTTAGTCTATTCACCATCTGGCACGTTATATGAGATGTTGCCTGATGCTCCAAGGCCATCCTCGGATCTGATAGCATCAAAGTCTCTCGATGTACCACATGTTGATGGTGTCATTGGTTCCATGTCTCAGACTTCCACTAAGGCTTCCTTGAAATAGAAATCTATTTCAAACATTGGTTCCAATAATCCTTCGAAAAATTTATCAAATCCTGGTAAAACCTCTGAGGTACATGTTTATTCTACCACAGTAGATAAGGCCTCAAAAGGTAATAAAAAGGGGAAAGGTAAAGCCAAAAATGATACCCCAAAATAGGATCCACCCAAATCATCTGCTAATGATGCTTCTAAGAGAAATCCAAAATATCCTTGCCTCATATGTGAGGAAGATCATTACACCAAGGATTGTCCCAAACATTCTGAAGTTAACCGCTTATTGAAAGGGACTCTGGCTATTTTGAAAGAACATTTTCCATCTCAGAAGACGCATTTGGTAGACCAACCACAATCCTCTGCCTCCTCTGGATCCCAAGTTTTCATGATGCAAGGTTCATCACCTATTTCGATTGCTACTAGAACAAAGGACTATCAAACCCTGCATAAGCAGACGATGGAGAAAGAAGTCATCGGCATACCTTGTAGAAGCACTCTGTCTAGTTCTGATCTGCTCCATATCGAGCACCGTAACAGTGAGTCCGTAATTCAACCACCTCCCAAGGGCGTACTTCGGAGATCATCTTATGATCTGAATGCTAGAGCTACACAACATTATAATATTGTTGAGGATTTAGCTCAAACACCTTCGACGATGTCTACTTTGGAGGTTCTCTTAAACCTGTGCAGTGCAGTAGAAATCATTGTTGTCTGTTATAGGCACTATTGATCCTACCGATTCGAGTCTAATTACCTTTGATCTTGAAAATCACGTTCGTCGTCTTCCTCATCAGATTTCTTTTCTGATATAGGTTCTCATCAAAGGAAAGATGATCCATCAGATAGTTATTGATGAAGGTGCTTCCACCTGCATCATGTCTGTTTTTCTTTGGAAGGCCATTGGTTCTCCTTCTCTTAACTAGTCCCCAAACACTTTGGATGCATTTGATGGCAGAGGCTCCCGTACATATGGTATTCTCAATGAACTTGTTGATCACATTAGAAGGAAATACCGTTGAGCTAGAAGTGGAAGTTGTAGATGCAAATCTCAACTACAACCTTCTTCTCGGGCGAAGCTGGACCCACGCTATGTTTTGTGTGGTTTCTTCTTTGTTTCGGGTGCTTCGTTTTCCTCATGAAGGAAAAATTGTCACCGTCGACCAACTATCTTTTTTCTCTTCCAGTTCATCGAATGGCATTGTCCCTTATGTGGGGAATACCAAGATTCCTTATTAGAGTGTAGCGGCAGGTATTTTCAAAGACTCTGCTTTAATGGGTACTTTTAATCTCCCACCTCCGAATGTTACTTCAATCAATATGATCTCGGTTTCTACGGATCCTTGGATTATTCCTACTCCAGATTAAATTGATTCTTTTGGCAATTCTATGCCTTTAAGCCCATTAGAGAAAAATTATCAATAAATTGTCTTAGTTTCGATGGCCACGTCAGAAAGTCATGCCGTTTTCAGTATGAACCTAAACACTTATGTGCTCCTTGGCCTAGTTCTTGGGATTCTCTAGATCCTTTGAACGAGACATTCCCCACCAATGAGAGTATCTTTGAGGTTATATCTCTGGACGAAACTCCCTAGAACGTTCTCCATCATTGTTCTTCATTTCTTCCCAGCCTCGGTGAGATGCCTTTGTGTCTTGAAGAGTTCATTTCTCATTGCCCAATACATCCAATTCAAACACCTGTCCTGGTGCATGAAGTACTGTCGAAGGGTAATATGGGAAACATCACTGCTACTATGCCTCTTGATATTTCCATTAAACCTGGAATTGTCGAGAACAATCATATTGGGGTTTCCTATTCTCCCGATGAGATCAGGGTTTACACTTAATTTTTCAAAGAATTTAGAGATTTCTTCATGTGGTTATACGAGGAAATGCCTCGTAGTGATCCAGCAATAGTGGTTCATGAAATACCAACTTATCTTGGTGCCAAGCCTGTTCTCCAACGGCTTCATCCTGTGCATCCTCAGAAGGTTGCTTCTATTAAAGCAGAAGTAGAAAAGCTTTTAAAAGCTAGTTTTATATATCCCATGCCATTGACAGATTAGGTTTCCAACATTGTCCCTGTTGCTGAAAAGTAGGGCACGATCTCTGTCTGTGTTGATTACCGCGATATCAATAGCGCATGTCCAAAAGACAATTATCCCACTCCATTTATTGACCAGATCATCGATGAGTGTGCTGGGAGTGAGATTTTTTCATTCTTGGATGCTTTTCCTGGATACAACCAGATCAACATTTCATTGGTTGATCAACATAAAATGACCTTTATCTGTCCCTGGGGCACTTTTGCCTATAAGAAGCTTCCTTTCGGTTTAAAAAATGTTGGCACTACCTTCCAGAGAGCAATGTCTTACGCGTTTCAAGATATTTGACACATTGTTCAGCCTTACCAGCCTATTCTGCTAAGTGTCATGACCATCCGAATCACTTAAGATCCATCTTTCTGCGATGTTGGCATTATAACATTTGTCTCAATCCGCACAAGTGCATTTTCTGCATTGAATCCGGTCGAATCTTAGGTTTTGTGGTGTCCTGTGAAGGTATCCGAATCGATCCTTTAAAAGTTGAGGCCATTGTCAACTTACCCCTTTACCTCATTACTGAAATTGCAAAGCCTTCAAGGAAAGGCTAACTTTATTCATCGATTCGTTCCTAATTATGCTGAACACACCAAGGGTTTCACTCACTTACTTAAGAAGGGGATCCCTTTTGTTTGGGATGAAGTTGCCCAAAAACCCTTTGATTCTTTCAAAGACATGCTTGTCAGTGCTCCTTTACTGTATCCCCCTGATTATCGACACAATTATTTCCTATACTTGGTTGCAACTGATACTACCATCGCTATGGTGTTAGTTCAGGATGATGATGATTATAATGAACATGTGGTTTATTATTTAAGATAAAATATTCTTGGCACTGAGTATCGATATTCCCATGTCAAGAATATTTCCTTGGTGACAATCCATGTTGTTCAAATATTTCGACATTATATCCTTTTACGAAAAACCATAGTGATTTCGAATTGCAACTTCATGACCTATATATTGACTCATAAATTATTGGGGGGCAAGTACTCCAAGTGGGATTTTATCCTACAGGAGTTTGATTTGGATTTTACTACCGCCAAATCGAAGAAATCACTTGTTTTTGTTGAATTGATATGTTCCCTTCCGTCTGCAAGCACTCCTACTAATTTTATTGAGCAGATTCCCAATGAAACTTTATTTCTCATCAACACTCTTAACCTATGGTATGGAGATATTATCATTTATCTTAAAACCCAGACCTTCTAATATGAGTTATCTCGATCTAACTGATGCCACATTCGGCATTAGTCCCAACCCTATTAGATTCTTGGTGATACATTATACCGAGTCAGTGTGGACTCTATTCTTCGCAAATTTCTAACACTTGAAGAGGCTGAATGGGTTTTGAATGACTACCACTCTGATGCCTGGGGTGGTCACATGTCCGGCTACCCCACTGCACAGAAAATCCTCCACGCTAGTTATTTATGGCCTTCTATCTTTAAGGATTGTATTATGGTTATTCAGAAATGCCATGAATGCTAGATTTTTAACCGCAAGTAATGCACCCCACCATCACCCTTACACCCAGTAGTTACCATTGGACCATTTGCTAAATGGGACATCGACTTCATGACATGTAAACCTCGCTCAATCAAGGGGCATGGCTATATTATCGTCGCCATCGACTATTTCACTCAATGGGCTGAGCCGATGCCCACATACAATGATGACGGTATTATTGTTGCTCAGTTCCTCTTCAACCACGTCATAGAAAATTTTGGTGTTCCTCAAGCCATTATAACTAACCATGGATCACATTTTCGTCAGTACATGATGGTAGAGTTGACCGCTCAGTTGGGCCTTCATCATGATAGCTCAACTCCTTACTATCCGGAGGCCAATGGTCAAGTTGAAGCAATTAATAAAGTTTTGATTATTATGCTTCAATGCACCATTGGGAAGCACAAAAAGGAATGGCATTTTATTTTATTCTTAGCTCTCTGGGCTTATAGTGCTTCCACTAAGATGGCCACTGGCTTCACTCCATTCCAACTGGTTTATGTTTTAGAGGCAACTCTTCCAATTGAATGCGAGATCTCTTCGGTCAAATTAGTTGTTGAACTTCTTCTTAACAGCTCGCCTGAAGAGGAGCATTACTCTGCCTTGAGATGCTTGACGAGACCCATTGTATTTCTGTGATGCTAATCGAAGCCCAAAAGAAACATGTCAAAGCTCATTTTGACCAAACCGTTTCTCCCCACACTTTTTTCAAAGGCGAACTAGTCCTCCTTTATGATCATGCTAATGATAAGTTAGGCGCTGGAAATTTTGAACTTATGTGGCATGGGCCATATATTGTCAAGTGTGCTTTGCAGAAAGGCACTTATGAGCTAGTTGATTACGAAGGAAATGCATTGTCACAGCCCCAAAATGGGTTGTATTTGAAAAAATATTATGTGTGAAATTTGTGTAATGTCTTTTTGTACATTAGTGTGTTAATTCATTAGTGTGCATTTTTTATTTTTGGTGTGTTTGTTTGCTTTGCAGACACGTGTTTTTCTGCTTACCTTGTGTTCCACTTGATTTGTAGATGTCGTCAAGTCATTTTCTCGATTTTGTTGATGGTGCTTGTAGTAGCACATGGAATTTGTCCTCCGCAGCTTGGGCACTCTTTTCCCCTGATGACGAGTTGATTGACTGACAAGGAATATGCCTCAATTGGACAACAAACATAATTGTTGAATACAGTGCAGTCATTGAACTATTTTCAAAAGCAGTTGCTCTTGGAATTAGAGATTTAGTTGTCAAGTTAGATTCATAGATTGTTGTGTTATAGTTAAAAAATCATTATTCAATGAAAAATCCACAAATATTGCATATGTATCTATGTGTACGATTACTAGAGAGAAATTTTGATTTTATCACATATCAACACATTCCACGCAATTTGAATACATTAACAGATGCATTAGCCAATTATGTTCTTCATCGACATTTGTGTCATTTATAAAACTAATCATATTTTGGGCACATAAGTAGGAAATAAAACATGTATGTATGTCTATAT
>APFE030325978.1:188284-278547 GCA_000404065.3 Pinus taeda | reverse complement strand
AGCCCACTATTGTTATTATTGTGCCCTTACATTATTATTGTTATGTCGGCTCTAATTATGTTATGACCCCTTAGGCTCGTATATATAAAAAGGAGGTCTTTTCATTTGAATCATCCAAGAATTGTTCATTTATGTAATGTAAAGGAGGTTCCCCCCTTGAAGAGGCTGAATTCTAAGGCGTTCAACTATATTTTCTATCTTTTTGTGAGCTAGTTTCATAACACTGGTCTTCTTTCCTGGAGGGTTAATTGGTCTTACAAAATCAATTGCCCATTTCTCAAAATGGTTGCAATGATACATGTGGATTCAAAGGCAGCTCATCCCTCTACGATGGCCTGCCCATTATTTGACTTGCATCGCATGCCCTACAATATGATTTGGAATCCTTATGCAACATTGGCCACCACAACCCAATGCGTAAAATATTATGTGTTGTTGCTTTCCCTGCATAGTGACCTCTCGTAAATCCTGCATGAGCTTTAATGAGGACATTGTTTCATTCAAAATAAGGCACATAGCATCGTAGTATCTCATCTGATCCCGTCTTATACAAATGTCTTGTAATCATAGAAAATTCTACCATGCACACCACCAATTCCTTCTTCTGTTGACTAGTGTATCCTTCTGGAGCTATTCCCACAGTTAGGAAGTTGATAATGTCTGCAAAGTGATTATCTGCTATGTGCACTGCAAAGAGATACATGCCAAGTAGCCCTTCCTCCAAATTGGTAGGCTCCTCTCCTATTTCAATGCACAAAAGATGGTCTGGCCCTACATTCAATCGCCCTGGCTTCTCAATTACTTCGAAATCATACTCCTTAAACAACAACAACCATCTACATGTTTCGCCCCCCAACACAGGATTGTTGACTAGGTAATTTAATGTAGAGTGGTCTGTAGGTAATTTAAAGTGTTCGCCTAACAAGTAATTTCTGAACTTCAAGAGTGCGTACACCATAGCCAACCATTTTCACTCTATCATTGAATAATTATTTTCAGCCTTAGACAACTTCCTACCTACAAACGTTATGGGGTGATCCAATTCTCCTTCACCGGCCTGTGTCAGTACTTCTCCTAGCGCAATACATGAAGCATCCACATGTACATGAAATTCCTTATTCCAATCTGGGAAGGCTAGGATTGATGTGATGAACATCATCTCCTTTAATATATCCAGACTTCACTGACATCCTTCATCCCAATAGAATGTAGTGTTCTTCTTTAGTAGCTTTTCCACCGGCACGGTAATCCAAGCATAACTTTTGATGAACTTTCGATAGTATCCAGTATGACCTAGTGTTGCACGTAGCTGTTTAACACTCCTTGGCGCCTCCAAATGAATTATAACCGCGATCTTATCACAGTACACCATTCATCCTTGTCTACACACTACATGACCCAGCAAGATTCTAAAAGGGATGCAGAACAAACATTTCTTCAAATTCAACGCAATCTGATACCACCAGCACATATCCAGGATCATGTGAAAACTAGCTACATGGCATATTAACAGTCCAAAAACTATCCAATCATCAAAATATAACTCCAAGAACTTTTGAATAAACTCTTTGAATTCTGCGATGACTACGTGCGAGATGATTGTTGACGCATTCTTAAGTCCAAAAGGAATTACCGTATACTAAAAGCATCCTCGCTCAGTCATGAAGGTAGTCTTACTCCTATCTTCTAGTGTGATCTTTATCTGATGGTATCCACAGAATCCATCAGTGAAAGAATAGGCATCCTGCTCGCCAACATGATCTAGTACCTCATCTATGAACGAAGTTGGAAAAGGATCATGAACACAAGCATCGTTTAGCTTCCTGAGATCTATGCAAATCCTTATTTCATCCTTCTTCTTCTTTTCCTCAACTACCATTGGACTCACCCAATCAAACTCCTCCATTGGTAAAATAATACCATCTGCAAGCATCTTGTCCAACTCCAAGTGGACCTTTTGCTTGTACTTGGGATTAAGGGGATATGGCCTCTGCTTAACAGGTTTTGCATCTAGTTTCAAAGTTATTTTCATCACTCCTAAATCACCTATGATGCCTTTTAATTCTTAAAACTTTGTGGGAAACAAATCTTGATATTCACAGAGAAACTCAATGACCATGCCCACCATAGCATCATCCCAATAGTCCCCTATCTTCTCAAACTTTGGCTCTGCCTCTGTGCCAATGTTCATGTGTGTAGTTTTCAGTGGCCCAGTGATATTTGGATTCTCTATCTATGGTCCCTCAACTTCGTGGTGGCCTTCTTCCTCTGGGATATTAATGTTCCTTGAATCCTCATCTTATTCTCCAGCACATAGCGCATGTGGGTGCTCCAATATGGTTGAATCAAATCCAAAGGATCCTATGGTATTATGAAGATTGTTGCCTTGACCTCTTGCAACGCCTCATCAACATTTGAACCCATCTTCAAAGCTGAATTCCATTAAGAATTCCTTTCTCAAAATGTCACACTCTTTAGTGTTGTAGCAGAGCTCTGTTTTCTTTCCATAGGGGGCCACAAGAAAGCTTAGTCATTTATCCAGCCCTGCAACACCCATTGTTTCTCTACACCAAGAGAACTTCTTAGAACTCATAGATTTTGTCAATGCATCTGTAGTAGTCTTCAAAGTGTCCGCCTTTACCAACAACACCTTTTTGTCTTCTATTATATCCCTCAGAAAGTGATATTGAACATCAATGTGCTTTGTCTTTGAATGATATGCAGGATTCTTTGCCAAGAAAATTGCACTTTGGCTGTCACAGTCTATCCTTTAGCTCCTTGTACTAACCCCATAATTGAACAAAATCTCTACAACCAAACTACTTCCTTTCTTGCATGAGTGGATTCCATGTATTCTTCCTATGTAGTTGATAGTGCCACTATAGATTGTTTCTTACTCATCCAACTAACTGCACCTCCAAATAGGTTAAACACATACCCACTTGTAGATATTCTATGATCCAGATCTCCAGCTCAGTCTGCATCCACCAAGCCACAAATATCCAACACTCTATCCAATCCTGGTCCTCCTTGGTAGCACAAACCATAATCACTAGTGCCACGCAAATACCTGAAAATCCACTTCATTTCTGTCCAGTGCTCCTTCCCTAGTTTTGACATAAACCTGCTCAATACTCCCACTAGATGTGTAATGTCTGCTCTAGTACAGACCATGGCAAATATCAGGCTATCAATTGCACTTGCATATGGAACATGGGACATGTCCTCTTCCTCTTCTTCTGTCTTGCCACACTGTTCAACAGATAACTTCACAACCTATAGGAATAGGAACCTTCACCGGTTTACTATCCTGCATATTAAACCTCTGCATTTTTGTCTCGACATACTTCCTCTAGTTTAACTAGAGGTTCCTCTTTACACGATCTCTTTTAATTTCCATGCCCAAAATATAGTTTGTAGCACCAAGATCTTTCATGTCAAATTTGGAGGACAACTAGGTCTTCAAATCATGGATAATTTCTTTGTCATTTCCAACTAGAAACATATCATCCACATACAAGAACAGACAAATAACATGGGTCACCAATAAATTTAAAATACGCACAGTAATCTACTTTGACTCTGGTGAAGCCAAGTCCTTGTATAAATGTATAAAATTATGTTACCACATCCTTGGTGACTCTTTTAACCCATATAGAGACTTCTTTAACTTGCATACTAGTTCTTTCTTACCCTTCATCACAAAGCCTTCAGGTTGCTTCATGTATATCTTCTCTTCCAGATCCCCATGAAGAAATGTTGCCTTCACAACCATCTATTTTACCTCAAAATCAAAAGCAACAACAACAGATAAAATTAATATAATAGAAGCTACCTTGACAATAGGAGAAAAAATATCACTAAAATCAATTCCCGACACCTGGGAATAACCTTTTGCTACCAACGGAGCTTTGTATTTCTCCACCTTTCCTTCTACGTTTGTTTTATTCTTGAACACCCATTTACTGCCAACAGGTTTCCTTCCATCCGGCAACTCCACCAGATCCCAAGCCTCATTTTTGTGCAAATATGCCATTTAATCAACCATGGCCTCTTTCCAGAGTTTTCCATCCTCTGAATCTATAGCTTCCTTCATAGTTTTGGGATCATCATTAGTAATAGATAAAGAAAAATTTGAATAGAAAGCAGATGGAATATACCTTTCTGGCTACCTTGTTTCTCAAACTGATCTTCTCACACCCGGAGTTTGTGGTTCTTCATATTCTGATTCCTCCTCTGCTGTGGAGTTTGATTCTTCCTCCTTTAGCTCAAACTTTATCTTCTCAGGTTCCTCTGGTTGGACTGCATGTTTAATAACATCTTTCACCTCTATGAACACCAAATCTCAGTTGTACACAACCTTCCTTGTTATTGGGTTCCAAAGATTATAACCCTTTAAACCATCCTTATACCCAATAAAAATGCACTTTTTAGATTTACTGTCCAACTTGGTTCATTTCTCCTTTGGAACATGTACATATTCATCACATCCAAATACCCTCAGATGTGAAAGAGAGGGTTTCTTACCAGTCCATACCTCTTGTGGAGTCTTATCCTCCAACGCTGATGAAGCTGACCTGTTGACCACATAACATGTTGTTTCCACTGCCTCTACCCAGAATTCCTGTCCTAACCTAACATTACTGAGCATGCTTCTTTCCCTTTCCATCAACGTCTTGTTCATTCTTTCTGCAAGTCCATTTTTTTGAGGTGTATATGGAGTAGTCTTCTACCATGCTATACCACACCTCTTACAGAATTCTTCAAATTCCTTACTGCAAAACTCTCCACCATTATCTGTCCTCAACACCTTTATCTTCTTCTCTATTTAGTTTTCCACCAGAGCCTTAAATTCTTTAAACCTGTCAAAGACTTCAAGTTTCTTCTTAAGGAAATATATCCATGTATTCCTTGAGAAGTCATCTATAAATGATACATAGTACATAGACTTACCCAGCGACAGAAACTTCACAGGTCTAAACACATCGTTGTGCACAAGTTCTAATATCTGTTTAGCCCTCTTACCACCAAAGGGGAAACTCACCCGATTCTACTTCCCATATACACAATTTTCACATAAATCAAAATCCAAAGAGCTATTAGTTAGGTTATACAAATTTTTTCATAGGAATAGTTTATTCACCATAGACTTAGATTGGTACAAATTCCCTAACTTGTCCCACAAAGCCTTCGCCGTAGCTTCCCCTGATACAATCAGCAATACTAAATCTGAGACACATAATTGTATTGTGCTCTTTGTCTTCCGATCCAACTTCTTCCATTCTTCATCGGACACTCTCATTGGTTTAATACCTAGATCTATCGTGATCCACTGATCTTTATCCACCAACATATCCTCCACCTTAAGTTTCCATAACTCAAAACTTTGACCATTAAATTTCTCGATCTCTATCTTTCCACTGCTCTCCGTCTTCTTTCACCACCAAAATCGATCCCATGGATCTCCCATTGAACAGGGTCTACCACAGGCCTGAGTGAAACCCCTCAGTAACAAAGGCATCCCCTTGAAGCCAAAACAACTCTGGTACTAAATGTAGGTTTTAACCCTGTACAAAAATTACCTACATACAAATTCTAAAACACAGAAAATAAACAATGCGAGAGCATAACACATAAAACACATATACATAGAGATTTTCCCCTAGATCCCAAAACCAGGACTATCGGCTTGATTTTTCACTATATTCCTTTCAATGTTACTATACATATTTATAAATTCCGAAGCATCCAATACCATGGATCAAAAACCATCGCGTCCAAAACCATGGACTCAAAAACAATCACATCCAAAACCATATGCAAAAAAATCATGCAAAAAACCATTGGTAGGTTTGCCCAACCTAATATAGGGTCCAAAACCAAAATTTTCTGAGGAAATGCCCTAGACCCCATAGAGTGGGGTTACATGCACCCCTCAAACCCCTTATGACTCCCCTCCCTACGCAATTGGCGTAACGAAGGGGGGAATCCGCCCCCATTCTAACACCTTGGTTAACTACGTGGGCTAGTCATGGAAATAATATAACACAACCCAACATGTTTCTAGGTACAAACTCATGGGTATTACATCCAAAGTGTGACAAAATAAATGCATCCACTCAGGTTGTGGCTCCATTCCATAAACATCATTCCATTAGGTAAATGATTGCATGGATCATTTCTTCCATCATATTTCTCTATTAATTGAACTTTTGGTTGACCAAACTGCAATCGCATCATTTTTGTATACTCACGCCAGCCATCAAAACTTTCTTTATGTGTACCCCATAATATTGTGGGCGTAGTGTGCAACGCTAAATCCAGTTCTTGGAAGTGATGCTTCTCCAACACTTCCCTTTCAAATGCATCCAAAAATTTAACTAAATCAGTTAGACCATCATAATAAGGAAACGTCTTACCTTAGATGATACATAGTGCAATGTTTTAGTCATCATGTTACACCGTAGAGTAGATACTTCGTGCAAACGATTCTACCAGTGCTCCACATCGGAATATGATGTACAAGAACTTTCGCAGTACCATGAAATGCATCTATCAGCGGTTAGATTGACCCAATCTTGGTCTCACATTGTTATTTTGTAGATTTGGTCCAAATGATCATCACTTTCATAATCATGGACTGGTTTAGTATAGCATAGTCCTTCTATAGGGTCCAAGGGTACTACTACATGGAGTGATTTCCTTTCAAATGATATTGTCCCTTTTTTGAAATTGATTACCCCATTCATATCAATAGCCCAATCGACCCCGAGGTGCGCAAGGTAGGGATTGCTATCATAAAAAATCTCTATCACTTCAAAATAAGCCAATGTTCTCATGCCCTCAATATCTATTGTTACTCCCTGCAATATTCCCATGGGAATACTTTTCTGATGATTTTCCATCCTCAATTGAATTAGAGACGACTACAGCACAGGTCCCCCCATTCTTTCCCATGTTTGTTTAGGCAATACATTCGCATTTGACCCCAAGTCTAGAATAACTTGATCCATTTCATACTCTTCTATTTGTGGAGTAAGCCTCATCTCACGCCTTGTTCTTACCATATGCTTACCAATTTTTAAGACTACTCAAGGTCCTTCAGGAGATTTTTCTTACTGGCACACTTATTTATCAACTCTTGTAATCCTTTCACGGCCTTAATATCGCGTAACAACTTCATATAGGTTTCCAAAAAGGTAGTAAGCATGGACAGAACCATTCCCTCAGACAAATTATCTTGATTCCCTAAGGTAGAGGCCTCAACAAAGCTTGACTTTGCTTCCATGAACATTTCTTTCGCACGCTCCATGTCAAATCCAACCTATTTTTTTGGAGCCTTGCAAACCCACTCACTTTCTTCAAGTTTCTTTCCTTTATCCTTGCTATTCATCATTCTACTTTGTAGCATGATATTCACATTAGGATCCTCTTCACGAGGTTCAACCCTCATCATTGTAGATTCTGGGTAGGCCGTTGAGGTTGCGTCCTCTTCTCCTACATCTTCACTATCAACACATGGCAATCTTCTATCATGTGATCAAATTGAGTACAATATCAGCAT
This sequence comes from Pinus taeda, assembly GCA_000404065.3. NCBI lineage: Eukaryota > Viridiplantae > Streptophyta > Pinopsida > Pinales > Pinaceae > Pinus > Pinus taeda. Next base: position 270,983 of record APFE030325978.1, on the reverse strand, counting down.
GAAAGGTATGTTTGGCTCATAGATTCTTGTGTGTAGTGTGCTAGCACTCTGTAGTTGCAGCAAATAACTTTTTCATGACAACTACCAAGTCCTCCTCCTCCTCGGCCTCGTCCGCATCCCTAATATCCTTTGTGCCCTCCCCTAGCACCTTGATTTGGAGGCCGAGTTTCAATTTGAATTTGATACACGGGCATTTTTTCCATCATTAATTCATAGCTATGGAAATTACGCTCATCGTGACCCACCAATTTGCAAAAGTTGTAGAGGAGCTATTGCGGTGCTTGCACAAATTTCTACAGTAAGTGGAAGTTATCTGTTACATGTGTTCCAACTACCTGATAGATAGCGCACCACAGTATCAGGCCATGTACTTCGCCCCACTTGAGCTTCCGGCCTCAGAGGCATTGGCCCTCCTCCTGCAACATAATTCATGAAGACATCGCAATGATCTTTATCATGCCTCCAGATTTTACTCTTCAGGCACCAAACTTCTTCGTGCACCTCTGGCCGAGCTTCTCTATCTTTTTTCAAAATTTGAAACTCTAGGCAAAGATTTTACAACTCCATGTGAATTTGTTGAACCCCCAAAGAAACATCTTGAATCAGTGTCTCATGCAATCTCATCGCAATTTCCAGGGCTTCTTCCTAGGTCCCAATCTTTTGTTGTGATAAAGTAACCCTTAAGTGAGGTAAGAGCAAAACTACAAACCATTTACGTGCTAGCCATCCGTGAAATTCATGTTAGATTCACGGATATGGAACTTCAATGTCTGATCCAACTCCTATGGTATTTCGTTTGACATTATCATGATTTCCTTGAATCCAACAACTAATTGCGATTTAGGTTTGGGCGTATTGAATTCCATATTCAGCGCAGTCTGAGTGTCTACTAACGAAGCCATCGAGTTATCAATGTAGTACTTAATGTACCATGTTAGCGTGCGATATTATAGAGTAGTAATTATTAGTGTCAACCTTTGAATCCTTCCATTAGTGATCAAATATGCTCTTACAAAGTGGTCTCAGGGTGTTAAAGTCAAATTTTGTCATTTGAGTGAGTCTTCAAGTAAAATTTTGTTACTAGGTATTAGGTCTAGGGTTGTTCTCACTCCCAAAGTATTCCAAGTATTGGTACATGTCACCATTCATCTTAGTGTACCATCATTCAAAGAGTTTTCATCATCATTTCGGGTTCCAATGGGTCATTGTACATCTTGTTTGTGCTTCAGTTGTACTTGGGTAGGCCCATTTCCCTCTCCTAGGGTTTTGAAGGTAATTTTTATTGGATGGTAAAATCATCAACAAAACTTGTATCATGATGCTCATACACCTTCCCCTATTCTTAATATACCTTCTTAAACACTTCCCACCACTCATATCCCTCAAATTCATCATTTTCCCACAAATCCTAGTTTACAGCTACAATTTGACAATTTTCTAGGCTAGGCCTATGTTTTTCCCTTTTTGACCCCTTCCCCTCACTCAATATTTGAATTCCACTTTACCCTACCTCCTAACATCCCTCACTACTTCCAAAAATTTTCTCAATAATTTATAAGCCCCTCATCCCCTTCATTTCCCTTCATTTCTACAAATCCCCTGTTCTACATATTGGGATAGGTTTTCTTAAAACTATGTTTATGAGCAAGAAAAGATGAATTTGAAAAAAGTGAGAGACGTTTCCATCCATAATTGACCCAATAAGATAAATCTCTTTCCATTTTTACACAGGTTTCATGGTTTGGGAGAAATGTGGAAAACATCATTGGCCTTAGGAGGATTGATGCACTTCTCAAGTGACCTTGGGAAAATCATGATTTCACCTATATGGGATGTTCAAATGACTTTCTTGATGATTTAAATGATATCTAGATAGAGATAGTTTTCCAATGAGCTATCATGATCTCAATTTGGAGTTGAGGAAGACCTTCAAAAGTTGATTGCAATAGCACTCTGCATTTAGGCAACCTCATTCTGCACATTTTGACCAGTCTTGGGATATTTGACCTTTAATAGGGAAAATGAACTCGAAATTGAAAAATTCAAGATGTTCTAGAAACTAGACCCAAAAATATTTCCAACGAGATATCAAACATCCAATTTCAACGTTAGGAAAGTAGTCAAAACTTTCCTTGAATTTGGCGTTGCGCATAGGAACAATGGCACTATGCATTGGGAGGTTAGCGTTGTGCATGAGAGCCAAACTTCCTTTAGAAAAATACACTGGCACTGCGCATTGGGCTTATGACACTACAAATTGGGCTGTGAAGCTTCCAAACCTCTAAAAATCATCTTCAATCACTGCAATTGCCTCATGTCACCTCCTATCAAGTAAATAGATCCTCTTTTCTGTTGAAAGTAGGGTTTACATGAATTTTTAGTGGTTTATACCTCTCTAAAAGATAAACCCTAATTTGTCTCTAAAACTACCTCATTCATTTAATAACACAACTATTTATCATTCTCCTTCTAAAACCCTATGCCCTAAATCCATTTTCCCAAAACTTATCTCCTAATCCCTTCCCTAACTCCCTAGACATTATTCCCTTCATCTGTTTTTCTTGCAATCCCCAAACCTTAATCCCTACATCCCACTATTCCCAAACCATATTCTACATAAAATCCTAACTCTCCACATACAAAACCTATTCTATCTACTCCCCTACAAACCTTACCTATTCCCCTAAGAACCCTACCCTCTCTCCTAAATCCCGTTCACATTCCCTAAATTCTATTTACATCTCATACATTCACATACCCCTCCATACACTCTGTCCACTTCATTCCTTCACTCTGTTTTCACTTCACCATTGTCCATACAACCACAAGTGTTCACAGCCATAAAAATGGAGAGATATTATGACCTTGTTGACCATGAGGAGACACAAAGAGTTAATGTCATAGACTTGGATGCTCAAGATCCAAGGATTGTTAAAGACATGATCATCAAGAAGCAAGAGGACAAGATACAAGCTTTGTCAGTTAATTTAGAGAGGGCAGTGGATCATGAGAGAGATATATGGATTGAAAGGGTAAATATCCACTTTTAGGGCCTTCTAAAGAAAGCAAATAGATACAACAAGATGCTAAGGCATATGACCCACAATTATTTGACACGGAATAGAATATGCAACAACAGGATCAAGCACCTTAAGGCAAGATTAAGGAGGGCCTTAAAATGAAAAAAGAATGATTAAAAGCTCAAAATTTTGGCTGATGTGACTTTAGCCCAACAAATTAACCCATGATGTAGCTTTGAGCCAAAATTGGGAAAATTTTGAAATAATTTTGTTATTTTCCAATTTTTGAATTAGGCAACACAGGAAATTTCGGCTAAAGCGTAGCGCCACCGGTGCTGCGCATTGAATTGGTGCATCCTATTGAAAAATGGCTTGTATATTTGGATTTAGCATAAAAAAATAAGTAAACCTAGAAATTTTCATCAATTTTGGAGAAGATCTTTGCCACCAAAAGGGTAAAAAACACTCAAAAAGTGCCCTCTCTGCCACTTTTTGGACACACAGGAACTAGTCTTGGGAGAATCCACTTTTGAGGGGGGAAATGACCTCAAAATCCGAAAATTCAAAGTCTTCCAGAAACTAGATAGCTAGGGATTTCCAACAAGCTATCTCGAGCTTGATTTGGATGAGTGGAAGGCCTCCAAAAGTAGCCTTGAAGTGGCACTGCGCATCAGGCAAATTTTGTCAATTTTGCCTAAAACTCAAAATTTCGCCTTGTTTCTTCAGTGGTTGACTTTTCTTCTTGTTTAGGTAAATGTATGCATAGTAACTGATGTATTTGATGTAAGTATAGATGAAAATCACCTCATAGGGTAGATACGTCAAGTTCCAAGTAGTTTTGAGCTGTAATGAATTAGTTCCCTAAGTTTTAGAGGCAAGCTATTCCATTGCCTACTTTTGTGTTCCTAGTTTAGATATGGTTGAAACCACCCCTTTTCTCATGAATTCTGTTATCACTCAGGTTGTTCCCCAAAACTTGTGAGAAAAGGAAATACGGACGAGGTAACCAGTAACCAATATTTGAGATGCAATTTCTAGCCAAACTGCATCCAGAAAGGGCTCTCTCTTTATAATTTAACTTTGTTGTTTGAAGTTTTTATGCTAGTTATGATGTGCAAAGGTTTGTTTTAAGTCTATTTGGATGGTGATTTTAAATAGAGCTAGGATGCAAGTCTGGAAGAGTTTATTCCATTGGGCATTGGAGTTTATGAATATGGACTGCTGAGTGTGTTTTTGTGATGATGGGCAATACTACAGAGCAAGATAATCAGTTTTGGAATAATATTGAAAGCTAAAAATTGGTGGGATGTAAGCCAAGGGGTAAAGGGCAAGGTGCATGAATATTTTCAAGGAATAGTGAAGAATTCCTTGGCAATTTTCAAAGTGAAAGAATTAGTGGAAATAGAAGCATTTAAGAATTTCTGTTTATGCTAGTTCTGAAGAAAACATAAATAATAGCAGGAATTGAACACAAAGTGTATTTAAACAAGTTTTGGGCTATTATTTTTCCCTGTTGTTAAGATTATGAGACATATATGAAATTTGCAAACATAGAAAACACAAAAACATAGTTTAGAATAACTTATTGAGCCAAAGAAAGACACAGGAATTCTGTAGCAGAGCTCAGAACATCAAATCCACAGTTAGAAGGTCGAGCAACAATGCATTTCAATAGCCTTTGTATTAAGAAATATCATAGTTATAGCGCAGTCCAAGAGGAGAATCACCAACCCCGAATACATTCCTTGGGGGGGTATTTATACATAAAGAGAGTTACAAAATATCTTTTGGATAAGATATGAAGTAATAACCTCATTCACCAACTCTGTCAGAGAAATAAATGTAGAAATAAAGGTAGGAGTTATTGTGGTTGTGCTGGTTGCTTTAATTGACAAGATATTTTAGACTTTTTAACCCAGGAATTCGGTCGGTAGTTGTATCTTTAATTTTCATTCCTGTGGTGATGTCCTGATCTTTTCACCTACTCTTGATTTATCTTTAATGTGTCCTGATCTTCGCTTGAGCTCCTTCCTTCATACCTGCCACGTGTCTTGCTATTTGACCAAGTGTACATAGGAAGAAAGATCCAAATTACCTAGGTAAAACTTCCAGCATACTTTGCCACCATTGTTCTGTAGGGAACTGTTGTCTTTGTATTTTTATAAGTATTTCATCAGCCTCAGTATACCTGTAAAAGTTAGGCTTGACTTCAAAAATATTATTTATTTCATGTTCTATAAAAAACATATTTTCCAATTTGTCATATAAACTCTGTCCGGAAGGAGGTTCTATGTCTTCTGAAGTGTTGGATGATGTAGTGATCTGATTTGTTACATACATGTTTACCCTGTGAGCATACTGTTGATGTGATAACAATTTTTGATTTCTTGTTAGCAAACTGGGTAGACCCTTCTGCTGCAAGTTTGAGAATTTCTCTGTGAAGGAATTAATGTCCATCTGCATCTCTTGACACTTCATTTCCAAAGTCTGTATAAAATGTCTCATTGTTAGCACCTTCTTCATTGTCAAAATGGTGCTTGTCCTATCCGAGATTTCCAAAGCTGCTAGCTGTTCTTTAGTATTGGTATTCAAAAAATGGATGAGCCTATTGGATTTACTAGGCATATTTCCTAATGATTCCCTGGCCCTTTGAATTTTCTCTTGTGCCCTTTCTATCAATTCAATTTGTTCATAGATTGTTTGAATTGATAACCATTGGTCAGTAATGGACTCGCCAACCTTGGTCCACAAAATCATTTTAATATCTGCCAGAGGTTTATGCAAGGTGAGATCCTTTTCCAATGATCTCACCTTGTTCTCCAAGGCTTTCACCTCTTTGGTATTCTCTGCCACTGTTATTTTTGACTTTTCATAGCTCACCTCTAGTTTGGCTAGTCTTTCTTTTTCCTCTTTGAGCCCTGACATTTGAGCTTCTAGATCTTTCACTACGTTCATCATTTCTTCCATCCTCATGCTAGTCTCTGGCTCTGTTGTTGCTACTGCTATAGCATCTATAGTTGCTGTACCTGTTGTTGATGTTGGCTCAGTGGGAGGGATTGGTGTTGTGTCTATGGGGGGAGCAAAGACAATTGTTGGAGCTGTTTCTAGTGGCTAGGAGGTCGACTCTCCCTGGTTAGCCTGCAATTCCTTTTCCAACTCATGCCCTGTCTGCATTAGCCTTTGATTCATTATCATCAATAAATCCATTACATCCTCTTCTATTTTTTCTTGTGCTAGTTCTATTGTTTGTGGATGCACGGTGACAGGCAGCTTCAATTGCTTTCTAAGGGCATCAATATCTTCCTCCTTCTTCTTTATCAGTGCTTTGATGCCCTTGGCATCCTTGGGATCATGTCCCAACTCAATAATTATTTCTTCCAGAGTCTTTATTATGTTGTCTTTGGCTAGAGAAGAGATGTTCTCCAAATCCAATTGAGCAGATGTGTTACTCAATGACTCTTTTAATTGGTGGGCCAACATTGCTTTGTCTGACAATGTGTTATAGACATTTTTGGGCACTTCAACCCCAATCACAAATGTCCATAAACTGAGGGCTCCTAAGTTCCTAAAAGTGTTGCTTCACTGCCTAAAGGAACAAGGTAAACTGATTACATCATCTCCTAGGAGTTCTCCACTGAAAACTGCTCATAAATGGTCAAAAATGGACCATACTGAAAGCTCAATGCAGAGGGTGTGATGCATATCACCTTCCCAATGTACAAGGTGTGATGCATATTGATTTGCTCCTCTGTAGGGTGTGATGGTAGGGAATGGACAAATGGCAGGGACAAAAATGCGAGATGGAAGATCATGGAATCTTCCAAAAGCTTCCCCTCTAACACTTGCCACTCCATTTTCGACCAGGGATGAGTAAGAGATCATAATTCTCCAAGTGGAAGCAGGAACTATCAGAGAGAGGACACTAATCAAGATCCCATAAGATGACTCACCTCTCTGTAATCATCTATATATGGATCCCTCATCACAGAGATCCAAAGGCTGAAATTTTGTATCTTATAGAGAAGTGTTCTTGGTATTTTGGTGTACATTCACAGTGTTGGGTGATCTAGCTTTGCTTGAGGTGAAGAAAGGCTTCTTAGCTAGAGGATGATGCTGAGTCAGAGAACATGGTTGTAATCTTCTTGCTACTTTTCATCTGAATAAAGCTATTCTTGTTTCCTTCCATATTCTTGCGTACTTGTTTATATATGCTTGTATATGGTTAATGCACATTTGATCCTGCATTATTTATGAATTTAGATCCTTGTTTCTTGCATAGTAGTATGTTGCTGTGATTCCACAGGTCCTTTTGAAGCTGAGCAGAAAAAGAAGAAGTGGCAAAACTCTATCAAGATGGAGAGGAAATCGAGCGCAAGACTCAGGCTGGCCCTCTTAGTTCTCCTCTCATCTATTTTCATAAAAGGAATCAATAGTATACTTTGATTGCTTTTTTCTAAGATAGCCACCCATCTTAGTGGGAATAACAGCATCCGAGTGGACACTATTCCCGTATAATAAAATGGTGACTCCGCTGGGGAGCGACTAGATTACTTGTTAGCCTATCTATCCTTGTTTCTTTTATAAACATATAGACGAAGCCTGAAGTCAAGCCAGCTAGCCTTCGAACTGCATTTGTCATACAAATGCAAAGTAGATCAATGCTACTTTAGTCAATCTCCGTGTTTTGTTTATGAATTAAACAATAGATCTACAAGCAATCTAATTTCCCTGAGTGGTGGCTCTAGTAACCTCTTAGATCACCCCTGTGTTTTACATGCATTGATCTTTACTTAGTCAGCCTAAACACCTGAACTGGATTGCAAACTGTGAGTGAAATCTCATTTAAAGTCTCGCACTGCTACCATCTCACCCTGTCTTCAAGGCAGCTTGTATGCATCGCAATTCTCGAATGGAGTAGGTGCGCTGCATACTGAGTTCATTGTGTAACAGGTGTGATGGTCAGGGAGGATTGACTTTACCCTCCGACTGTGGATTTTTCTCACTGTTTTCAATATTATTCAAGAGTTTTGTTGTTTGTAGTTAGTGTACTTCTGTGAAAACCCCATTCTCTTCCATTATTCCACCTCCTTAGTGCAAAGAACTATAAATGTTTTTTATGTATTGTGCGTCGTTTTAGTTCTCTTGTGCAAAAAGTAGCATAGTCGAACTGTCGTCTCTAGATCTGAAAGTGTCGTAGCTGTCATTTTTAGTTTTAGAAAGCAACTCCATTGTTTTAGATAGTCAATTATACAGTTACTGTTGCATAGGATTTGAATTAATAGTTTTAGAGTGTTGAAAAGCAATTTCAATTTCAAAATCACAAAGTGTCTCTCTTGCTTTCACTTCGTTTTGAAAAGGAATTTTGTTGAGTACAGTCGCTTTAGAAGTAATTCAGTTTTGCACATAGCTTTCTTAATGTCATTCACACATTAAGAGAGCTAAAAACAAATACATGCATGTGCATTTGCATTTTGAATGCTTGGCTTGATTTAGGACTGTGCATTTTAGCGTGTGCTCTGTGCTCTGTGAAGAAAAGGTGCTTGAATTTCTTCCCTTTAGTAGTTAGGATTTTCATTGCTGCAAGAAGATAAAATGTTTGTTTAGCATCTTAGACTGCATTTAGGAATTATACATACATCACGTGGTGAACCTGAAAGGAAAACTGTTAAGCAAGATCAACTTAAAATAAATCTAATGAATCTAACAACGCTTTGGAACTTAACGCACAACATCTAGAGGTCTAGGCTAGAGACGTATTCCGGTGTCGTAAAACCTGGTAATTGTTGCTTTCAGTGTTGGTTGGGTGATTCCTCCACTCTAAGACAGAAAGTGCCAGTACAAACTTGTGCTCCCACGTACCGTCACGTATATATTGGGAGACCACAATAGGCTACATCCTTTATCCTTAGGAAGTTGTGTCTGCCGCCCTATCGAACGTAATGCACTGAACACAACATTCGAGAAGATTGACTGCCGTACCATAAAAAGTATTATGTAGTTTTACGATTGGTTTGGTAATCCTCTCTGCCTATATCTCCAGAGAAGTCCATTTTTCTCCTTTTTAGACTCCTTAAAGGAAAAGGTCCTTTGAGTGCTTGTCACTTCAAGCTCAATAAAAATCGAAGGCGACTAGAGTCATCTTTTGTTTTTTCTCGACTCTTTAAAATTGAAAAAATAAGTTGTGTCCAAGCGTCTAAAAATTTATTTTAATCGGAATAACGTCACCAATTCCCCTATTGATATTTAGGTTGAGAAAATGGAGTCTACCAACCAAGGATTTCCCCATGAAGGAAATCCTAGTCCCTTCTCCTCTTGGGGAGATGTTGGTCCACCCCATATGGCCACTTTGTCACTTCCAGTATTGACAATTGGTTTGCCGTTCTCGCTCCTCTCTACCTCTGTCGTTTAGAATCCCATAATTCCTTAACAGTCTAATCAACAACTAGACGACACTAGAGTTTCCTCCCAACCTTCTACTTCATCTGATTCTCCCTCTCCTCCTTCCTTTTCGCTTGATAAAGCTGATAAAGCCAAAAGTCAAGGAACTGAGAAGAAGAAAAAGTAGAAAGAGAAAAAGGGAAAGAAGAAAAAGGAACCAAAATCGAAAGGTAGAAACCAAGTATCGTCTAGCAAAAATTCACACACCGCACAGTCAAAACCTAAATCTCCTTGCATCATTTGCAATGGAGACCACTATCACCGAGATTATCCCTGCATCGCTTGGATATTAAGGGATTGGTCTCCTCGTTTGCACAATCCGGTAGCATCAACCTCTGGCAATCACGTTGAATGCTCACCATCAACCAGTGAAAGTGAAGCACATGGACAAAGAAGGAATCCTAAACTTCCTTGTAAGTTGTGTGAAGGCGATCACGCCATCCACCATTGTCCCTTCCTTGAAGAGGCTAAAAGAGTTTTAGATAATCGTCCAGTTTCACCACTACGAATTCCTCCTGGATATCAAAAACTCTTGCCGAGCCCTCCACCGGTTGAAAATTTGGCTGGCCCATCCTTGTGGTCAGCAGAAGCACCTATCATTGAAAATGAACCCTCTGAATCCATAACAGACGAAAGTCAAAAGGTCGATACGGCAGTTGACCCGGTCTTGCCTTCAGAGTGTTCATCTTCGAATGATACCGTCACTGAAGAGAAAGAGAACGACATGGTTCAAATTCTTTTCATCAACACCGACTCTGATGAGCTTGAGGCAGTCCTCCCGTTCCTTTACCGCAGGAAGGAAGTTCATCAGAGTCATATCCAGCCATCTATTCAGTTCGACCACCAAGCAACCTAGTTGTTTCCTTCGACTAGAATCTACTAGGCAGACCCCCTTTACCAGCCAGTGTACCATTCAGAATCATTGTACAAGCTTACAGAATGGTCATGGTTGGTACCATCATTGATGAAGGGGCTTATGTGAGTATCCTTTCCTCAACTGCCTGGAAAGCGCTTGGTTCGCCATCGCTTTTTCCTGAAATGAGAAATCTAACAAGCTTCGACAAGGGAACCAGTCGACCTTTAGGGATCCTTCCAAATGTGCCCATTACTTTGAGAAGGAAAACTGTTCACATGAATGTTATGATAGTTCAAGGACCTTTAGATTATAACTACTCCTTGGACGTGACTATATTTATTGCATGGGAGCCATCGTCTCCTCACTCTTTAGAGTAATGTGTTTTCCGCACGAAGGTAGAATGGTCAAGCTCGTGGACCAAATGTCATTCCCCGGATCACACATCGCAAATAGTCAAATGCTGTCCCTAAATGGTCTTCTCACCCAAGAAATGTCTCATCGATCTCCAGTCCGTCCACCTGATAAGCGCGAGTGATTCAGGAAGATGTGACTGAAACCCAGCGGGCATGCACCCTGGTCTGTTTGAGCAGGAAAACCTTGGGTATAGAGTGGATTTCCATGAGGGATATATGACTAGTTTGACACCTGTCCTCACAGGAATGGGATTGGACTAGAATAAGATACCTTCGTTAAGGTTATGCTGAGTGGCATGCAGTCGCACCACTCCTCTTTTTCTATCTTGGTAGACATCGCCAAGGAAGCTTTCTGTCTGCTACGCGGATGGAACTTTCTTGGTAACCTGGAAATTTTTCGCTATACTTGGGGGCATGCAAACCTTTCCACATGCAAGTGAAGAGTGGCTATTTCTTTTTTAAATTTTTAGGACTTCTAACTCTTTAAACCCATAAGGCTAGTCGTTTCCTAACTTGCATAAAGAAAGGATTTGGGGCAAAGCTTCAAAAGGTGCAAGCTCTATAAAAAATGGCATCTTGAATGAGACATTTCTTATCATACGACTAGTGAGCAATGTTGTCGTAGAGTTCAAGCTCGTTAAAAAATAAAATCTCCACGAGTAGTTTTAGCACATAGTTCAATCTCGTTAAAAAATAAACATAAGTCATGAGCAAGTGTTTCCCCCATCGTTTAAGCTCATTAAAAACTGAACTCGTAAATAACCATTGTGAATGCGTTATCGCCAGCTTTTGAGCCTTGGTCGTGTTCTCGCCATCACCTCCACTCTATTTTTAGCCGATCATTCACCCCCATATTATTGTTTACCCCTTCAAGGAACATCTGTGAAGAGTGATTCTGCTAGCCATCCTTGTAACACTGCCGTGATTGGAAAATTCCAAATCTTACCTAGAATCAACTACTACCCGAAACCATCATTCGTTCCTCGAAAATGAGTCTTCTTTAAGCTCTTTTCACATGACTCATAAAATATGAAAAGATTGCCGAGCGATTGGCCTCTATGGCTCGTTAAAAGGCATCAGAAGTGCTATCCATCCTCTAGATTTTAATCTTTTTTGACCTGAGGGATTATTACACAAAACGATTGAGCGCTTGTCTTGTTCGGCTCATTAAAACTATCGAAAATTCATCCCTTTCATATTATTTTACGCTTTTTCAGACTTAAGGGATTATACAATGAAAAAGAATCTTCAGAGTCTTATTTCCATTTCTTTCAGACTCTCTAATATTGAATGAGACCGAGTTATCTTTGTCGTTAAACTTGTTAAAACCAAATAGCGACAAACTCATCCAATAAGACGAGAACGAGTTTCACTGTCGCTAGACTCGCAAAAATATAGCGACAGGTTCACCCGAAGGGCAAATTAGAGAACAAGCATATGTTATCCTCCTCAAGCTTGACAAAAATAAAGAGGTACTAGTCTGAAATGACTGGGGAAAATTGGGAAGAAAACAGGAAGAAACTTTATTGGTAGCAAGTCACTCTTGAACATGACACTTTCCTTCCGCATCCATGCTGGGTTGGGTTGTTCCGTTCACAGGTCATCACCATTGGTCCATCACACCATCCATCTTTGGGGTTAATGCTACCAATCCATCGTCAGTGTCACTGATATGTTCAAGAGAAGTCATTCAGACAATTCACCTGTGTCTCACCCTGAACCCTATATCGTCAGTTTGTTTTCACCTCCAAAATCATTTGCTTCGTTCCGTGTCGTTGATGTGGGATTCATTAAGGCCCTCCTGCGATGGGTTGCTTCTTGTTGACATCAACTAATTATCAAAGAAGTTGACTTAGGAACAACCCTTTCAGTACTTTGAAGCTTGCATGCCTCAAGTGAATTGTTAGTCTTCTTCGTATGATGTGTTTGGGTGAAGAATAAACAGCCGCTTCGCAACAAAGTACTTACTTAAGACTTTGGCTTACGGTCACTATTTGGACCAAGTAATCCTACCAAAAAGACTCTAAATTAAAAGCCAGGAAGATGAAGGCATGGCCTGCGGAATGGGCGCATACATGAACTCGTAAGTGTCTCGCGACAATAGAGTGTGAGGTATAGATGCTGGAAATGTCGGACTTTCAGCGATAGGTTTGCATCAATGGCCTTCGCCCGAGAGATTTTACGTGATGTTCAACTCCAAGACCCTTTTCACACCATGTGAATTGTACTGTAGTACCTTGAGGTTCATTGTCATTATTGGTGATTCCTCTCGGGCCTGTTAACAACTTACATCATTGGCTGGTAATCAGGAAATGTCTTTCCATGTTCGACTATGCAACGTTTTTCACGTGGATCGACTTGTACTCTAAGTAAAGATTGAACGAGTTTTGAAGACCCCGGATCTAGTTTCATCCATCCGGGCTGCGATATATTCAAGAATATAAAAACATCCAGTGTACATCATTTCCAAACAGATTTTGGATCATCCAATCAAGATGATGTGTCCATATAATCAGTCTGTCTATGTAACACTGAAAAATGAATTTATTAAAGCTGAGCAGGAATCGCCGCCTCAGCTAGATCATGAAAAATGTTGTCAAAATAATGTATTGTATTGTATCTTATTACAGGTTGCCTCCCAGCTCGAAAAAACTTCGGATCCTCATAGTAAAGCATTTCACCCGACATCAAAAAAGATTAATGACCTCATGCTTTAGGGGGCAACTGTTATAGAATTTTTTGGGCACTTCAACCCCCCAATCACAAATGTCCATAAACTGAGGGCTCCTAAGTCCCTAAAAGTGTTGCTTCACTACCTGAAGGAACAAGGTTCATTACATCATCTACCAGAAGTTCTCACTGAAAACTGCTCATAAATGGTCAAAACTAGACCATACTGAAAGCTCAATGCAGAGGGCGCGATGCATATCACCTTCCAAATGTACAAGGTGCGATGCATATTGATTTTCTCCTCTGTAGGGTGCAATGGTAGGGAATGGACAAATGGCACAAGAATGTGAGGTGGAAGATCATGGAATCTTCCAGAAGCTTCCCCTTTGACACTTGCCACTCCATTTTCGACCAGGGATGAGTAAGAGATCTTCATTCTCCAAGTGGAAGCAGGAACTATCAGAGAGAAGACACTAATCAAGATCCCAAAAGATGACTCACCTATTTGAAATCCTCTATATATGGATCCCTCTTCACAGAGATCCGGAGGCTGGAATTTTGTAACTTATAGAGAAGTGTTGTTGGTATTCTGGTGTACATTCACAGTGTTGGGTGATTTAGCTTTGCTTGAGGTGAAGAAGGTCTTCTTAGCTGGAGGATGATGCTGGGTCAGAGCACATGGTTGTAATCTTCTTGCTACTTTTCATCTGAATAAATCTATTCTTTTTTCCTTCCATATTCTTGTGTACTTGTTTATATATGCTTGTATATGGTTAACGCACATCTGATCCTGCACTATTTATGATCCTTGTTTCTTGCATAGTAGTATGTTGCTGTGATTCCACATGTCCTTTTGAAGCTGAGCAGACATAGAAGAAGCGGCAAAAATATATCAAGAAGGAGAGGAAAACGAGCGCAAGACTCAGGTTGGCCCTCTTGGTTCTCCTCTCATCTATTTTCATAAAAGGAATCAATAGTAGACTTTGATTGTTTGTTTCTAAGATAGCCACCCATCTTAGTGGGAATAACAGCATCCGAGTGGACACTATTCCCATATAACACAATGTGGCATAGACCATTTCACCTGTTTGTTTGTGCAATTCTATTTGGTCCATTAGGTGTATATCTTTGGCAAGGACCTCTAGATTGGTCCTTATGTAGTTAGCTGCAGACTGTGGCTGCTGAACCTTGGGTTTGAAATGACTTAAGATCATTTTCTCCTCCTTGATGTCATAAGATTCCATTAGTCTATGATGTTTGGAGGGTGTCATCTGAAGAAATTGATCATACAACTGAATTCTTAATGACTCATTTTGAGCCTTAATCTCCATAAATGATTGTTTGATATCTGATCATTTCTTGGCTTGTGACCTTGAGGAGGAGACTTCCATTCCATGCTGCCTCTCCCCTTCTTGTCTGTGAGAGCTAGCGGAATTATGTTGGTTGATGGCCCTCTCTTCTCTTGTCTTCCAATGATGTCTTCAATAGTGCCCTCTTCAGGTAGAGGATCTACCCTTTTCCTTTTGGTCTCTTGCTGTTCTTTTGACCCACTTGTAGGTGTGGTCTCTTCTCGGTCTCTTTTATTACTTGTCTCCTCAGGAAGAGGAGTCTGCAGTGCTGGTACTTCTGGTGCTTGTGCCTGTAGTGAAGGGGCTTGCCCTTGACTGTGTTCTTTTGAGGTAGCTGGTTGTTCTTCCATTGTTTCCTACTCTGCAACTACTAACTCCTTGCCCTTTGTTGTCCCTGTTATTGGTGTAGTCCTTTCCTAGGCAACTTGTTGTGAAGTTGTAGTAGTTGATGAGATTTCCCCGGTCTACTATTGTATTTTGAATGACACCTTCCCAAAAGAATATAAGTCAAGAGTTTTTTCCAAATTTTTCATGGTTTGTTCCATTTTCTCTTCCTTAATTAACTCTTCAACTAGTGTGCCCTCCACCCACTCATCTTGGTTGGCAAACTTTTCTATGTCAGGGATGTTGCAATGTTCATAGGGTGCCAGCCTATATTTTTCCCTTCTTGCATTGATAAAGCCATTTGGGTAATAGGGTACCCACCAAAAGCTTCTCTTGAGTCTGAGTGTTTGACCCAATATTTCATCAGCATCCTTCCGTCCCTCTTTCTTGTTCATAACAAAGGGGTCTAACTGGTCTATGAGTTTCAATCGGGCCTTTTTCTTTGTGCTATGGAAGTGACTTAGATCTGAATTGATGAATTGCCTGAAATCTTCCAAGGAAAACAGTCTCATTGGCACATATCTGGGCAGCCTGTAGGGGCATAGCTCACAACCATATATCCTCAGAATACTGTGATTTTGGTAAAAGTACCAGTCACCTATTTTATAGTTTTTGGAGAGCTGTAGTATCTTTTTCATATCACATGTCAGTCTAGGAGGAGGGGTTCTCGCCAGGAGAGAAGAGACTAGGTATACAAACAAATCAATAAACTCACAATAAGAGTAGGGAGAGCTGCGGATTTCATGAAAGATTGGGGTCCAAAAAATCATAGACCTCCTTTCCCCTTTATGGTCCAATTTTCTAATGGGGAATTGGAAGATATCTGGCTAGTAATATAAGAATAGATGATAGATATAGGATGAATACTTAAAGATTCCCTCCCTGTATAGCCTCAACAATTGGTCATGTATCTTGTTGGCAATAAATTTGCCATAGTTGTATTTGACAGCAGGGGGTTGCCCTGGGGTAAATATAGACATCATAACCCATATGGTTTCATCGATATGTTCACTTGTCTTGAACCCTAGAACAAAAGATATCATATCAAAAACTAATCTACCCACTTCAGTGAAAGATGCATAGTGGAAAGGAGGTGGCTCCTTAGGCTGGCGATATGCTCTCATCAACACTTGGGCAATTCTGGTTAACTCTGAGCTGGAGAGTTTGGGACCTTCATCCAATAAGAATTTCATGGTAAGAGGAAACTGGAGGTGGGTTGGTTTGAAGTTCATCATCTGATTTATAGAGTCAGGAGTAATATAAAAAAGGGTAGTTCCAGATGGACTCTTAACTACCTTGTTTGTTGGCTCATAGTTCTCACAGCAGAGGTGAATTATCTGAGGGAAAATATTCACAGAGGGGAGGTAGTATCTGGGTATATTTGATTCCCATATGCCATAGACATCATTTTGGTTTAAGTAGCTATTTCTGAGCTCACAAACTACTTGCAGATGGTTTTGGTAGCCTACTAGGTCTTGGATTAGATAGTCTTTATCAGCTAAGGGCATATGTTCCAATTCCTTGTGGGGTGCATTAAGAGGAGCGATGTTCAAGGCTACTGGACCTTCCATGGCTAAACTCTGTTTCCTTTAAAATTGGAAATTTTGGCTCTGTGCAAGAAAATAGGCAAAACAATGGCTCTGTGGATTTCTCCGGGATTTTCACCGTTGAAATTAGTTGGTTGGCTTTAATTTAGCTCTATGGATTGAAATTAGTTGGAGAAACAGAGCTTATGGGATTTTTGGCACAATGGGTGACAATTATTGACAAATGGCAACTTTTCGGGGTTCCTTGGAGAATTTGCAGGGCCGAACGAGCTCAATTTTAGCTCACTGTGTGGATTTATGGTGAATTTGGCAAGACAGAGGTTATGGGGGAGTTTTGGACAACAACATAGTGTTTTTCTCTTCAAATTATAGGTGCGGTGGCCAATTTTATAGAGAAACGAATGAAAACAGGGTCGGGAGCAAATTGTTTGTAAATACCTGTTTTCTCGGTGGAATGGTCGGTTTGCAGGTGACCAGGCGAGCCAAGGGGCCGAGCTGTGGAGTCGAACTGCTGGGTGGCAGAATTGTATGGCGAAAATGCTGCTTTGCACGTAAATTTGCATGCATAGCTTGCATACAAAAAACAAAGACAAATGGGTAAAAACAATGTTTTTACCACTTTTTACCCAAAATTTTGACTTTGATGGGTTCAGAGCGCTTTCTTCTGATGTTGTCAGCATGACGTCATTTTGTCGTGTAGCAGGGTACAGATGCTGACATGGCAGGTGATGTGGCATGTGACGTGTCAGATGACATCAACAGATATGCAGGAGGCAAGGAGGGTGACGTCATCAGGTGACGTGGGCATGACATCAGCAGGGAGGTGGGCGGGTGGTAAGTGGTATTTCCCGCACCGCTTTTGGGGGGAAGTGGTTTCAGGGGAGGGAGCTCCAAACATGCCGGGTGCTTGACATGCATCCTCGGTATGGCTGAAATACCGCCCATCCCCCAGACGCTATAGTTCGACAGGTTAGGGCTTGTGATATCACCGACCACTGTCGGATCTGTAACGCCAATCAGATGGTTGGTGGGTAATGAAGGTGGTGGCAGGTTAATAGCGGGGGACCCGCTTTAATTTTTCGCATTTTGTAGTGTTTTTGTGGTGTATTTCAGACTTTGGGTTAAATGGGTTTTGTGGGTTTTTTATGCAGGTTTCGGCTATTTATTCAACCAGAGGCTAAACAAGTCCTGATGGGCACGTGGAGGGTTTTTATTGGCCCCGGGTGGACCAATAACTCCCTAAAAAGAATTTAAAATATAGCTATAGTTAGCCAAGGGTCGGGGTATTAGACTTTTTAGGGATTTTGTGTATTTATACATAGTAAGGGAGTGGAATATACATAGGAGCTATATAATAGGGTTAGTATGTGGAATGGGTTTGTATGGATTAGGCTAAGTTTATAGAGTGAAAACTTAGGCATGGGGGGAATGAAATGGTACCAGGTTATGGAGTTTAGGAAACTTGGCAAAATGGGATAAAGACCTTTTACACAAGAAATGTGGCTTTTTTTCCCTAGGTGAAAACACATTTTCACTTAGTTTTTCTATGAGATGAAGTGGAGTGAAGGCAATGAGCAGATCTCATTGTCCTTGGGTGGAATGTTAGTAAGTGTTTCTTGGGAAGATGGGGAGGGGAATTGGTCATGCTCCCTTTTTTTTGTAGCCACCTTGCCATGGTACCTTATGAGTTTTATGAAAAACTTGTTCGAAAGGAGCAAATTGCTCATAAACCATGCTTCTATACCATCAAAACTGCCTACCCAACCTAGTATAACTAAAATTTTCTCTTCATTTTCATTGGGTGCATTTGAACTAGAAAACCATGATTCCTCTCTTTTCTTTTAGCTACCCTCCTATCTAAGTCTACCCTTATCTCTTCCAGGGCTCAGATTAAGCTGTTGAGACCCTTTGCTTCTCTACCTAATTACTTGTCTGCCAAGCTTGAGCTGTTTGTGCAGACCTTTGTTCTCTATTCTAAGACAAGTAAATTCAAACATGATCTAGCCAGGATTAAGCTATCTGGCTATTCATTAAATGTGGCAAGAGTCAACCACCTATACATAGTGAAGTTCTTCAAAATATGGAACCTTTGTAGCATGAAAAGGATGAGCATTTTTGGCACTTCTCCTGTCAATCATGAAAAATGGAACCTAACACTGGCTCCACTTGGGGATGGCTTTTCCTAGTGAAAAGTCAAGAATAGTAGGTCAGATGGCCTTATATTCAGTTCTTGCTATATTATGAAATTTCTCCTTTGTTGTTCACAAATGGGCTCTTCTGCAATGCCTGTATTTCTCATGCACTCATTCCAAAAGATGGCAGCTCTGTTTTGGGTACTCTGTTTGATTATTTCTCATCATTTTCACAGCTCCCAAGTTTGTTTCTTTAGCTTCTTCTGATGGGCTTAAAATGCAATACCCAAAGGTGGCACAATTCGTTGTCCTTTTCCTCAAAATTTGTTGTAACCTATTCCCTATCGTATTGCTGTAATAAACTGCAGAAAGTAAACTCTAATATGCACAAATTGAAGTGCTGCTATTTTTAACAAAGTGGCTCAAAATAATGCTTCAACATTCTTCCATTGACTGGTCCATCATCTGCCTCTGTACCATCCAGACTTTTCAAAACGTTGGTGTTGTTTCCGTGTACACTCTGAATGATAAATGGTCCTCTCCATAAGAAATCCAATTTTCCATGTTTTCCCCTATCTTCTCTTTTGGAATCCCACTTTAAAACTTTATCCCCAATGAAAAAATATTCTGCTTTGGTTCTTTTATCAAATATCCTTTTAACAAATATCCTTTTAAGCTTTTCTTGTAGAACTTGAGCTCTGTGATAGACCTCCTCTCTTGTCTGCTGCAAGTGAATAGTTTTATTGATCCTTCTCTGAATATCATTAGGTTCTACCTGTATTTCTTGTAGCAACTTTATCACTAGGATTCCCAAAGAAGAAGGGAATACTGCCTCCATTCCATTAACCAATTGATAGGGACTAGTCCCAATAGATCTCTTGGTGGTCAATCTGTCTTCCCATAGTGCATTTACAAGCTTTTTATGCCAGTTTTTCTTGTTCTCCTCCAAGAGTTTCTTAATGATGTTGATCAAACTCTTGTTGGAGGATTCAGCTAGGCCATTACCTTGAGGGTAATAGGCTGTAGAATGGCCCAAGGTAATGTGGTATTTATGACATAAATTAATCATTCTCTTAGACTTAAAGGTAGAAACATTGTCTGTAATAATTTTCTCTAGGCAGCCAAACCTAGACAAGATGTTGGTCTCAAGGAATTGCATGATTACTGAGTCATTGGCTTGCCTGCAAGGGATGGCCTCTATCCACTTGGTATAATAGTCTGTAGCAGTCAAAATCAATTTGTGTTGGCTACATGATTAAGGGTGGATTTCCACAATGAATTCTAAACCCCATTGTTGAAATGGTTTTTCAGTGGAAATGGGCTTGAGTGGCAAAGGCAACAACTTTTTCTTGCCTTCAAAAATTTGGCATTTGTGACAAAAAGTTAGATATTTTTTCACATCAGCAAATAGAGTGGGCCAATAAAATCCAGCCCTTAGGACTTTATCAGCAGTTGATTTCCAATATAAATTTCCACCACAATCCCCTGCATGAAATTCTTCAAGTACTTTGTCAGTTTCTTCTTTGATTAGACAATTTAATAAGACACCTTCATGGTTTTTCCAAAAGAGAGCATGATCTAAAATGCAAAACTTGGAAGCTTTCATTTTTAAAAATCTTTTCTTAGTTATGGATAATCTTGGAGGATCTTGCAGGTTTAATAATACAAAAGATATGTCAGCATACCAAGGTGATTGTAAAAAGCCTTGATTGATCTGTGGAGTCGCCATCTCCTGCTCATTATCTAGTTGATTTATGTCAAGGGCTTGAAAGTTAGTTTCAGTCATCAGTTTAGCTAGCCCTTGTCCTTTTATCAGTTTTGTTGGTTTAATTTCAATGTCATATTCCAGTATGGTAGCTATCCATTTCCCCTTTTGCCTTCAATGCCTTCTTGGTTCAAGATGTCTTTAACAACAGTGGTGGGCACATAAGCAATCACATGAGAGTACAAGATGTAAACTGTAAAGTCCTTGATGGCCTTTGCAAGGGCATATGCTTGTTTCTCCATGATTTGATATTTAAGTGGAGCATCTCTAAGGGCTTTGCTGAAGAAGGCTATGGGTTTTTCACATCCCTGGTCATCTTTTTGGAGCAAGACAACAACAATTGTATGTTCTGATGCAAATGAGAATATGATAAAGTCCTTTTCAAAATTGGGGCTTGTGAGGACTGGTGTTTGAGTCAAAGCTTTTTTGATTTCTTCAAAGGCTTGCTTAGTTTCTATTGTCCACTTAACCTTGGAGTCTTTTTTGAGCATGTTGTTCAGCAATCTTATTAGCTCAGCCATATTTGGTATGAATATTCTTAGAAAGTTGATCTTCCCCAAAAAGGCTTGTAGTTCTTTAATGTTTTTGGAGTGAGGGACTTGTAAGATAACTTGTATTCTGTCCGGATCAATTCTAATGCCTTCTTTAGAGATGATATGGCCCAATAATTTTCCTTCTTCTAGGCCAAACAATGATTTCTTTGGATTTAATGATATACCATATTTTCTGCAAATTAAGAATACTTTCCTGAGATGATGTAGGTGCTCTTGATCTGATTTGGAGAAAGTTGTAAGGTCATCTAGGTAAATGACTAAAAAGTCATGGATCTCTTTAGCAAAATCAATATCCATGGCTCTTTGAAAAGTTGCTCTTGCATTCTTGAGTCCAAAAGGCATTTTCACATATTTGAATGTTCCCCAAGGGGTTGTGAAAGCAGTTTTATCTTGGTCATCAGGGTGCATTAGAATTTGATTGAAGCCTGAGAATCCATCTAACAGTGATATCCTTGAAGCACCCACTACCCTTTGCAGAATGTGATCCATTTTGGGCAAAGGGTAATTATCCTTTAAGGAGACTTTGTTCAAATTTCTTAAATCAACACATAACCTTATCTCCCATGTCTTCCTTCTAGTGGGCACTAAATTTGAAACCCATTCTAAGAATCTGATTGGAGCTATAATTCCAGCTTCATATATTCTCTTAACTTCTTTCTCAATCAAAGGGAGCAGCATAGGGTTGACCCTCCTAAGTTTCTGTTTGAAAGGTTTTTGGTTTTCTTTGAGAGGTATTGTGTGTTGGATTACTGCAGTATCATAAGACTTTAGGTCCTCATAACTCCATGCAAAGACATCTTGAAATTCTTTGAATAGTTCAATATACTTGAGTTTTTGGTCAGGAGGCAGAGCTTTGGACAATTTTATCATTTTGGGATTTTTTGCAGTTCCTAAATTACAGTCCTCAATTTCTGCGTTTAATGCCTGCATTTTAGGTTTCCTAGAGATGAAATTTGAGTCAAAAATGTCCTCTAAAGGAGTGAGGCCTGTAGGGAGAAAATTATCCTTCAACTCAATGACTTCACACTCTACTGCAATTGCATCCTCACCTTCTTTTTCATGAAGTTCCTGTAAATCTGTTTTAGTGAACTTGGTGGGATGTAGAAGTTGGTTTGCTGTTTCAGCAGAGATATGTGTTTCAACTTTGTCCATTTGATTGCTTTCATCTATAGTGTTGGTATCCATTTTTGTGCTTGAGAACTCTTCTTTCAAAGTCAGGAAATTGTTGATTTGTGTGCCATTTTCAAACACCTGCCAGTTTTTGACATTATCTGGTACAACAGGTCTATTTTTTATTTCAGCAGTGAATCGGTGATTGGGCTTAAATGGCAATTTTCAAGTGCTTGCAAAGGTTGCTAGACTATGGGCATGCAGATTTTGATTCCTTGGAATCTTGGTCAATTGGGATTCAAGAAAGGTGTTGAGAATTTCCATTGTAGCAGCTCTATATGACCTCAGCCTAAGATCTTTTATAATGAAGTTACCCTTTATTTGTTGAATGATGAGGTCAGAGTCTCCCAAAATTGATATTCGAGCTGCACCTAAGTTTTTTATCACTTTGATCCCTAGGAGGAGGGCTTCATACTCGACCATGTTGTTAGTGCACCTAAAATTCAATCTAAATGCATGTCCCTCAGCATGGTCATCCTTCACATTGTGTATCCAAACCCCTGCCCCTGCTCCTAGCTTATTAACAGATCCATCAAACTGTAGATACCATAGGTTTTCTTGATTTGAACTGGTATTAGGAGATTTTTCAATTTGCTCAGCAGGCATAGTTGGATTTACAGTCTCATGGGATTCTTTATGTGTGACTGTCAACTTATTGTTTTCCAATATTTCTTGAATTTGAACTATGGATTCTTTGTCTAGGAATTCTATCTGACTTAAAGCCACCATTTTAACATCAGTTTGGGTTTGAATCTCAGTGTTGTATAAGATAAAAGAATCCATGTCTGAATGCATAGAATAAATGGGAAAGTTTTGGGGTTTTTCTTGACTACTTACCACATACTTAATCAAAGTTTCTCAGTATAGCCTTTCAGGCTGGCCGAAGGCTGAGATAGTGGTATAAGACATGTCTATTTGCAAAGATCCTTGTATCTTGGCACCCCAGGATCTAGATAGCAGCATTCCATACTTGGGTGGAATATCAACTACCACCACATCCATGAGAATTGTCTTGGCTATATATTGGACTAATGACACACATAGATCCTTGATTAAGCCTAGACACTGGACCTGACTGGAATCAAAGTAAAACAAGTCTTTGTATGGCCTTGTGATATCTAGGTCCAACGTTTCCATGATAGATTTAGGCATCAAATTATGTGAAGCTCCTGAATCAAACATTGCATTGTGAAGAACTTTGTCATGGATGTTTAAACTTACATAGAAGGGAGGGACTCCTCCATCTACTGATTTACCATTTGCTTCAGGGCCAAATATAAGTTTTGGTTGATCATCAAGGATGTTCACTGAATCTTTGTTTTCTGAAATTTGTAGTGATCTGCTAATTGGTTCCCTAAAAACTTCATGCCTAGCCAATTCAGATAATGGGATGGATACTTTTAACTTACTTATTTCAACCTCCATATTAAAGGGTTTTTCTGTTTGTGTTTTGACATTTTGGGCAACAAGGTTGTGTCTTTCAACTGAGTTTTCAACAATTGCCTCTTTTACTGGAATGTTATGATGAACTAGAGTTACTTGCTCACCATCTTCCAAAGTTTCTTCTACAACTTCTCTGAGTGGAGAAATAGATGTAGGGTGTTGTTTGATTTATCTTTGTCTGAAACATCTTCAACAGTTGGACTATTTGGATTGGAAGTTGATTTAGGGATGATTGGTATATGAGAGTCCTTGATTTTAGTTTTGGTAGGTTGCTTGATTTTCTTTTGCTTGGGATCATCAGGGATGTCTATTCTCCTACTTCTCAAGTTGTATTGCTTGTGGACTTCATACACAGTTGTTTCATACCCTTTCTTAAAATCAAAGGATTCCCCTAATTTCATTTGACACTGACTAAGAGTATGAGCCTCTTGATCTTCTTGAGTTAGGAAAATTGGCTGGCCACTATTGAGACCCATTAGGTTAATGTGGGGGTCCTCTGTTGGTTCACTAGATGTGGAGGCTTCTGCATAGTTTTCCTGGAAGGGAGGCCTTATGTTTTGGTCTGGACCAACTTTTCCTACATTGGGGTTTTGATTTTTTCTAAAGTTTGGATTTCTTGCATTGTTGTTTGGTTGGCTTTCCCATGAAGATTTCCTCTCAATAGTTTCCACTCTATCTCCCAACCTGTCCATGCCTTTAATAATTGCATCAAGTTTTTTTTCAAAGGCAGAGGGTTCCTCTTTGAAGGTTGTTCTTCTTTCAGTCCTAGCTCGATTATGTTTGGAAATCAGATTGGCTTCAACACTCACAGCTATGCTCTGCATATCTTCAAGGCTAGGAGGAGCTCTCTCCCTGAGCTGGTAAGCCATGTCTGAGTCAAATCCATTAGGGAATTTGATCAATGCTAAGTATAGTGGGGGTTTAAGATTTTTTGGAATAGCAAGGTAGGTATTGTTGAATCTGGCACAATAATCCTAAACACTTTCCTATGGGCCTCTCTTCAAGTTCTCATATTCTGTTAAGATGTTTAAAGGGTCTTTTTTCTTTTCCCACCTGTTTAGGAAAGTCTGATAAAGGGAATTTGGATTAGCTATTGTGTTTGCAAGGAGTGACCTAAACCATGTCCTTACATCACCAGTTAAGCTCTGGACAAAAATTTTCATCTTGACATCATCATCATCAATCTCATAGTTTTCAAAATAGTCTGTCATCCTCTTGGTATGTTGTTGACCAATGTAAGTGCCAGTACCATAAAAATAGGTAATTTTGCCCTGATAATCATGTGGCATAGCCCCTGGATTGGCAGGCAACTGCAGGGGAGCATATCTATTTGCCATATTAGCAAGGAAAAGTGGGACAACTGGAAGCACAAGGATAGGAGCTGAGATAAGTGCTATGGATGGATGGGTGGAAAAGAGATTTTGGAGTGATAAAGGTGAACTAGAAGAAGCTACAACAATAGGAAGAAGGACTTGAGAATTTGTTGTAGTAGGTTTAATTTGAATGGGTTTCTGCTAGGGTGTTTCAAGATTTGAATCAACAGAGCTCTCTTGATTTTCTGGTTTCCTAAGGCTCTTAGCAATCAGATTTGGATTGTCAAAAATAGCTGGACGATTTGGGTCTGGGTTTGACCTTGTATATCGAGTTTTCTTCTTTGGAGCCAGCTTCTAAGTATGTTTTGGTATTTTATGGGAATACTTGGAGGATACAAGTTTTGACAATATCTTGAAGGAAGCTACTGAAATGTAGGAGGATTTGGGGCTTTCCTTTAGGGAGGTTCGAAACAAGGATGGCCAAACAAATCTTTGAGACATTTGTTTAGAATCTAAAGCTAAACTGGAGTTGGACTGAAGTAGCTTTTATTTACTCTTGTGATTGCACAGCAAAGACAATTTAAAACGCTGCCTGGCTAACTTCAAGCTCCATCTGTAGCTTTAGAGATTAGACAGTAGTAATAGACATTCATTTAGCTCCCCAGCGGAGTCGCCAATGATTTTATCACTCAGGTTGTTCCCCAAAAATTGTGAGAAAAGGGAATACGGCCGAGGTAACCACTAACCAATCTTTTGGATGCAATTTCTAGCCAAACTACATCCAGAGAGGGCTCTCTCTTTATAATTTAACTTTGTTTATTTGAAGTTTTTATGGTAGTTATGATGTGCAGAGGTTTGTTTTAAATTTGTTTGGATGGTGATTTCAAACAGAGGTAGGATGCAAGTCTGAAAGAGTTTATTCCATTGGGCAATGGAGTCTATGAAGATGGACTGCTGAGTGTGTTTCTGTGATAAAGGGCAATACTACAGAGCAAGATAATCAGTTTTGGAACAATATTGAGATCTAGAAATTGATGGGATGCAAGCCAGGGGGTAAAGGGCGGTCAAGAATCCTTTATCATGGTGGCCGAGGGAAGGTGCATGAATATTTTCAAGGAGTAGTGAAGAATTCCTTGGCAATTTTCAAAATTAAAGAATTAGTGGAAATAGAAGCATTTAAGAATTTCTGTTTATGCTAGTTCTGAAGAAAACATAAATAACAGCAAGAATTGAACACAGAGTGTATTTAAACAAGTTATGGGCTATTCTTTTTCCCTGTTGTTAAGATTATGAACCATATATGAAATATGAAAACATAGAAAACACAAAAACACAGTTTAGAATAACTTATTGAGCCAAAGAAAGACACAGGAATTCTCTAGCAGATCCCAGAATCATCAAATCCACATTCAGAAGGTCCAGCAGCAATGCATTTTAACAGCCTTTGTATTAAGAAATATTAGGGTTACAACGCAGTCCAAGAGGAGAATCACCAACCCCGAATACATTCCTTGGGGGGGTATTTATACGAAAAGAGAGTTACAAAATATCTTGTGGATAAGATATGAAGTAATAACTTCCTTCACCTAATCTGTCAGAGAAATAAATGTAGAAATAAAGGTAGGAGTTATTGTGGTTGTGCTGGCTGCTTTAACTGATAAGATATTTTCGACTTTTCACCCAGGAATTCAACTGGTAGTTGTGTCTTTAAATTTCATTGATGCGTTGCTGTCCTGATCTTTACTTGAGCTCCTTCCTTTATATCTGCCACATGCCTTGCTATTTGACCAAGTGTACATAGGCAGAAAGATCCAAATTACCTAGGCAAAACTTTGAGCATACTCTTCCACCACTGTTCTGTAGGCAATTGATGTCTTTGTATTTTTACAAGTATTTCATCAGCCTTAGTATACCTATAAAAGTTAGGCTTGACTTCAAAAATATGATTTATTTCATGTTCTATAAAAAACAAATTTTCCAATTTGTCATATAAATTTTGTCCGGAAGGAGGCCCTGTGTCTTCTGAGGTGCTGGATGATGCAGTGATCTGATTTGTTACATACATGTTTACCCTGTGAGCATACTGTTGATGTGATAATAGTTTTTGATTGCTTGTTAGTAAACTGGGTAGACCCTTCTACTGCAAGTTTGTGAATTTCTCTGTGAAGGCATTAATGTCCATCTGCATTTCTTGACACTTCCTTTCCAAAGTCTGTATAACATTTGTCATTGTTAGCACCTTCTTCACTGTCAAAATGATGCCTGTCCTATCTGAGATGTCCAAAGCTGCTAGCTGTTCTTTAGTATTGGTATTCAAAAAATGGATGAGCCTACTGGCCTGCTCAGCGGTATTTCCTAATGATGCCCTGGCCCTTTGAATTTTCTCTTGTGCCCTCTCTACTAATTCAATTTGTTCATAGATTGTCTGAATTGATAGCCATTGGTCAGTAATGGACTAGCCAATCTTGGTCCACAAAATCATTTTAATGTCTGCCAGAGGTTTATGCAAGGTGAGATCCTTTTCCAATGATTTCACCTTGTTCTCCAGGGCCTTCACCTCTATGGTCTTCTCTGCCACTGTTATTTTTGATTTGTCATAGCTCACTTCTAGCTTGGCTAGTCTTTCTTTTGCCTCTTTGAGCTCTGACATTTGAGCTTCTAGCTCTTTCACTGCCTTCATCATTTCTTCCATCCGTATGCTGGTCTCAGGCTCTGTTGTTGCTGCTACTGTAGCATCTGTAGTTGTTGTACCTGTTGTTGATTCTGGCTCAGTGGGAGGGATTGTTGCTGTGTCTGTGGGGGGAGCAGAGACAATTGTTGGAGCTGTTTCGGGTGGCTGGGAGGTCGACTCTCCCTGCTTAGCCTGCAATGCTTTCTCCAACTCTTTCTCTGTTTGCATTAGCCTTTGATTCATTCTCATTAATAAATTGATTACATCCTCTTCTGCTTTTTCTTGTGCTAGTTCTGTTGTTTGTGGATGCATGGTGACAAGCAGCTTCAATTGCTTTCTAAGGGCAGCAATATCTTCCTCCTTCTTCTGTAAGTTAATCTATTGAATCCAGATAAAGAGAAACCTATGTTCAATAGATATCAACCTCATTTTGTTACGAGTATGAGGAGACAGACTAAATTTGTTTTTTGTCGTGAATTTTTAATGAGTCAAATGAAAAAAACTCAAGGTATCTTTTTCAGATTAGTGAACGAGAAAAAGAGGTAAAATAATGGCTTATTCCTTCTTCATAGATTTAAAGAGCTCGAAGGAGGGGGAAAACTCGGGGAGTTTTTCGATTTAAGAGTGAGAAACGGTCCCAAAAAAGAAAGTGCTCTTGCTACTGCCGTATATTTTTAACGAGTGTCGATGACAAAAATTTGGGATTTTTCAGTTTAAAGAGTGAGAAAAGTACCTAAAAGAATGCTCAGGTTATCTTTATAAATTTTTAATGAGCCTAAAGACAAAGCTCAGGTTTTTTTTAGTTTAAAGAGCGAGAAAAAAGCACCTGAAAAGAATGCTCCCTTGGTCTTTTTCAGTTTAATGAGCTAGAAAAAGATCAAAAAAGAGTTTCTCAGAGCATCGTTGTATAGATTTAACGAGTGCAACGATGAAAACTCAAAGATGTTTCTATTTTTTAAAGAGCAATAAAATATCTCAAAAAGTGCTTTATTGAGAATTGCATGCAGCTTTTATTGCTTTTCATTCCTGAAGGTACTTTCATCAAAAGTGGTAAAAAGTATAAAAAGGTAGCAATTCCTATCATATGGGTTTTGTTATCACTCAGGTTGTTCCCCAAAACTTGTGAGAAAACGGAATACGATCGCGGGAATATGGTGAGTATTTTTGGCAACAACACAGTGTTCCTACTTCAAATTATAGGTTCTGTGGCCAATTTTACAGTGAAATCCAATAAAAACAGGGTCAGGAGCAATTTTCTTTAAATACTTGTTTTCTCGGTGGAATGGTCGATTTGCAGGTGACCAGGTAAGCCGAGGGGCCGAGCTGTGGAGTAAAACTACTGGTTGGCGGACTTGAATGGCGAAAATAGTCTTTTGCATGTAAATTTGCATGCACAGGCTATGTACAGAAAACAAATAGAAATGGATAAAAACAAGCGTTTTCACCCCTTTTACCCGAAATTTTGACTTTGGCGGGTTCAGGGCACTTTTTTCTGATGACGTCAGCATGACATCATTTTGTCGTGTATTGGGGTACGAATGCTGACATGGCAGGTGATGTGGCATGTGACGTGGTGGGTGACATGTCAGGTGACGTCAGTAGATAGGCAGGCTGCAAGGTGGGTGACGTCATTAGGTGACGTGGGCATGACATCAGCAGGGAGGCGGGCGGGTGGTAAGTGGTATTCCCCGCACTACTTTTGGGGGAAGTGGTTTCGAGGGAGGGGGCTCCAAACACGCCGGGCACTTGACACGTGTCCTCGGTACGTGGGAAATATCGCCCATCCCCCGGACGCTATAGTTTGGCAGGTTAGGGCTCGCGATATCACCGACCACCGTTGGATCTGTCAGCGCCAATCGGACGACTAGCGGGTAATGAAGGTGGTGGCAGGTTAACAGTGGGGGACCCACTTTAATTTTTGTGTTTTGTAATGTTTTTCAATGTATTTCATACTTTGGGTAAAATGGGTTTTTGGGGGTAAAAATGCGGGTTTTCGGCTGTTTATTTAGCCAGAGGCCAAACAAGTCCCGATGGGCACGTGGAGGGTTGTTATTGGCCCCGGGTGGACCAATAACTCCCCAAAAAAAATTTAAAATATAGCTATAGTTAGCCAAGGGTCGGGGTATTATATTTTTTAGGGATTTTGTGTATTTATACATAGTAAGGGAGGGGAATATACATAGGAGCTATATAATAGGGTTAGTAGGTTAATATGATTATGTGGGATGGGTTTGTATGGTTTAGGCTAAGTTTGTAGAGTGAAAACTTAGGCATGGGGGGAATGCAAGGATACCCAATTGTGAAGTCTAGGAAACTTGGCAAAAGGGAATAAAGACATTTTACAAAAAAAATGTGGCTTGTTTTGCCTAGGCGAAAACACATTTTCACTTAGTTTTTCTATGAGATGAAGTGGACTAAAGGTAATGAGCAGATCTCATTACCCTTGGGGGGAATGTTATTAAGTGTTTCTTGGGAAAATGGGGAGGGGAATTAGTCATGCTCCACTTGTTTTGTAGCCACCTTGCCATGGTACCTTATGATTTTTATGAGATGAAAACTTGTTCTAAAGGAGAAAATTGCTCATACACCTGCTTCTATACCATTAAAACTGCCTACCCAACCTAGTATACCTAACATTTTCTCTTCATTTTCATTGGGTGCATTTGAACTAGCAAACCCCGATTCCTCTCTTTTCTTTTAGTTGCCCTCCTATCTAATTCTACCCTTATCTCTTCCATGGCTCAGATTAAGCTGTTGAGACCCTTTGCTTCTCTACCTAACTACTTGTCTGCCAAGCTTAAACTGTTTGTGCAGACCTTTATTCTTTATTCTAAGACAAGTAAAATTCAAACATGATCTAGCCAGGATTAGACTGTCTAGCTATTCATCAATTGTGACAATATTCAGCCACCTATACATAGTGAAATTCTTCAAAATATGGAACCTTTGCAGTATGAAAAGGATGAACATATTTGGCACTTCGCCAGTCAATCATGAAAGATGAAACCTATTGGTATAGGAAGCTAAAAGGTTCATGCATTATAAAAACTCATGGAGAATGGACTACTTCCTCTTTAATGATTTTGGAAAATCATGTCTCCAAAATAAATATAAGGAAATGTTCTGAGCTTTCATATGCATCATTTTCACTATTTTGAGATTTGTGAGAGCATTCTGGAACTAAAGAGGAGCAAATTTTCCGCGGACCATTGTAGGAGATCCGGGTGACCATTTGATGTGTCGTTAGTCCTAGGCGAAGGCTAAAACCTTGCTCTATGCATTTATTAACCTTTTTTAACAATTTTATGGGTGGAATTTTGCAAATCTGAGGTTCCCTAAAGCCCTGTTTGCGCACTAACGCCCTCCAGATGGCCTGTAGGGAGCGTTAAATGCTCTATATGAACCACTGGAGGGTGTTAATCCTCCCTGTATAGCACTGGGGGTAGCATTAGAGCTTAAGGGTGCAGTTAAAACCCTCGTGCATGGATTCCTGAAGTGTTTTTTCCCCATTTTAACTATTTTTAAGGTTATTTTGTGCAGGTTTCAGACCGAAATGACTCACCTATGGAGAGAATGGGCCCATGATAGCCAGGAATCACTGATGCGAAACGATCCAACAGGCATACTTGCATTGCACCACTGCAGTTTACTGAAGTATGCAAAGCTGGAGCTGATGAAAGGGAAGGAGGATTTATTGAGATGGATTATCCAGCGCTAGATGAACACGAGCAAGTGTTTAGGATTGGAGATTAGGAGCTGGCTATTGACCATGATGACATATATTTCTTGACTGGTTTGTCATGTCGTGGGGCATAGGAAAACCTCACCGGTGGTAGGCCAGATCCACGATGTACCTTAGAGCTAGTGTAATCCTACTGTGTCCCTGAGAGTGGACTAGTCAGCAACAGAGTCCCCCTAGAGAGGATAAGGTCCAGGTCTATGAGAGCATTTTTATGGTTGATTGTGCAGTTGGTGGGGTCAAAGAGTCCCCACATTGTGACAAAGGCCCAACTGTTGATTGGAGTTGACTGTTTCTAGCCACAGATGTTCAATTGGTGTGAATCAATGCTTCGCAAGTTGAAGACAGAATTAATAGCATGCAAGACTTGTACCCAACACAGTTTTAGGTACGGTACTATCATAGTCCCATTCTTTCTTGAGAGGGTACCTGTTATGCGCCCGAGGATGAGCTTAGGTCCCCTTGATCCGAGGGAGCCAAGGCAAGCTCGTTGGTCATCACTCAATCCTCGCACAAGAAGAGGACCAATCCAGCATTTCTTCGACAAAGATTTCTTGCAGTGGCTTCATAGCCAAATTGTGATCATTGAAGACTATGCTTATGAGGGCATGGAATTTACCGATGACCTGGACTTGATGCTACCATCCGAGACAAACTAGGGTCCTCAAGGTGAGAATTATTTTTTACAGTACTTTAAGTATTTTTTTAGCTTTTGAATGTTTATGTAATGTTTTTATAGGTGAAATAAGTATTGACATGAAACTTTATGCTTAACACAGATGTGGTGCCGTTATGACTTGCAGGCGAACCTCGCCATATGCGACAAGGAGGCCAACTACTTGCTAGAGGGGGCAGTGCCGACAGTCTCTGCGAGGTTCTGAGGAACCTAAAGGGTTTGACCATTGGTGTCTCCCCTCCCCCCCCCCCCCCCCCATGAGGAAGATTCCTACTCATATGCGTGGCACACAATTGGTGTACCTGAGCGGTTTCTTGTTCCTTTCAGAGGGTAGCTAGAGCAGTTCTAGTATTTCATGAGTAATAGGATCTTTTTAGCAAGTGCTTAGGCATAGCCAAATGGGTGTTTGTAGCTAGGCCTTTAGCCATTTTGTACTTAAAACATCCAAGTTTTGGAATATTTTGATGTAAAAGACTGGATTTTGATCGATATATATATATATATATATATATATATATATATATAGATAGATAGATAGATAGATATAGAGATGTTTTTAGTATTTTGATGGTGTAAATGTGTTTTTAAATGTTTTTGTAAAAATTTTAACTCAGTAAATGTCTTAGTTTTCATGCATGCTTCTATAAAGAATTAGACAAATGCCAATCTAATACATAGTTAGCTAATTAATTAGCAACCGTATTTAATTCTCGAGGAACATGTTCATATGTGATTATTTCAAATCGACGTTCCAGGAGTCGTACCCTTAGATAGTGATGTAACAAGGTTGGATTACGAATGTGATAATGATTTGTCAATTGCATAACGACTAGCTAGGATTCTAACCCGACCACCAGATTGGAGATGTCCTTTGATGACGCTTTTGTGAGAAGTGAAATGATAGACATGTACTCAGCAATATTTTTGGTGGTGGTACCAAGAAAGACCCCCCCAAAGCAAAATAGTTCTGACTCAGGTGTTTAAATGAACCAAGCAGCTGATGCAATGTGCCATGTGTAACGACTGGCACCATCCATGTATCCTACATATGCTAAAGGTAACGACGACATCTGCATTGTGAGAAGAATGCATGAGACAAGTACTCCACTAAATAAAAAAACAATCCATTCACACCAAAAAGGGAAGCAAAACTTATGAATACATAAAATTTCAAAGCACATGCCTAGTGCAATACTAGGCATAATACATTTTTAGATAGAGCCCATATCTGGGCTCCTTGAGTGGGACTCCTTCCCGGTCCTGCAGTTCATATGCCCCTATGGGGAGGACTTTCGTTACGAAATAGGGACCTAGCCAGATGGGTTGAAGCGTGCATGCCTCCAAGAGGTCATATTTTGGATGATAGAGCAACATGAGGTCGCCCTCTTGGAAAGAAGAAAACTTAACCTCTTTCGCAAATTGGGATTGTACCCGCTACTTATGAGCCTTGAGTGCAAAAGTAGCATCTCGACAGGTTTTATCCAGGCTATTTAAGGTATAGTAAGAGTTCTTCTTCCGCCGTAGTGCCGGGCAGGGGTTCAATGGCTATTTCCAGGGAAGGGATTTGACACTTAATGGTTTTTTCATCATCGTAAAGCTGGATCTCATGTGTGACAATAGACAGTTTAATGCCAACATTTCCTCATAAGACCCATTGTATACATCATAGGATTCCTTATATAGGTAGGTGGAGCTCACAATTTCCTCAATATTGCAATCTACTCTCATCTGGATGTTTTCCACGATGCCTGTCTTGACAGAAATATCGATGGGCAATGATTTTCAAGTGTCGCCCATGTTTCCTTCCACATCCAAAGTTTGGATAATCGTATAGGGCGGGGAAACGATTTCTGGTATGTCAAGGGACAGGATTTGAAGAGGCATCATGTCTGAATCAGATATTAAAACACAATGGTGCATATCCTCCCAATGTTGCTCTCCAAAACCCATGATTTCTCAAACAGCTTCATCCTAGGATTTGATTGAGTGGATCTAAAGGAGGAGCGGTTATGAGAAGAGCAGTTGTACCATCGGCCATAACCAACATGACCGAAGATGTGGGTGTGGATTGAATGGCTTGGTAGGCCAATTCAGCTGGTGACAACGACATCTGTTCTCTGAATGTGTCAAGGTCTGAAGGGGCCAGTAGGATCCATGGGTCAGTTAGTTCATGAGGAATAGATGAAAGCATGTTGACCATCTATGAAACCTTCGATGGTTGAAGAGGAAAACAACCCATGAGGGAAGAAGCCTTCAGTATACGGGGACCTAAACTAACATAAGAGTCAGTTCCACCTTCTATTAGGGGTACGAAGCTACTTGGTAATGGTGAATAATCAAGGGTGCAGAAACACAATTGATCTATTGTAACTACCTTTCCATCCAATGGGAATAGGATTATGTGAAATACATTAGATACAACAGTCTTCATGGCATATATCCAACTGCGACCGAGCAAGAGATTATAGTCGAGTTTTTTGTCTACAACTTCTATGTCCACTGTAACCATTTTCCCATACAAAGTGATGGGGAAGCTAGCCAAGTACCCTTTCGGGATGAAAGTGTGGCTGTCGAAAGCTTTCAAGGAGTTCGATGGCAAGGTTAGGGTTGGAGAACCTAGGGCGAGCCAACATGAAGCTGACATGACACAGGTAGAAGCACCTTCATCGATGACAGTTCTGTGCATACCTTTACCTTTTGAAGTTATATGCACCTAGAATGCAAGATGGTGAGAAAGGGGAGGTTTAAATTTGTCCATGTCGAAAATAGCAAGTATGGAGTCCTTTGGGTTAATACCACCAATAGCCAAAATCAAATCTTTATGTTGTGTTGGGCATGTTTGTAATACTTTGAGCACAGACATAGCTGATGGCGCTTACGCCAAATATTCTATAATGTTGTAGTGTTGGGTGGCACGTGCAGATGTATTGTGCGTAGTGCATTGAAGTGCCCCTTTTGGGGGTCGAATTACAAGGTCCTCAACTGGCCTTTCGATATGAAAATCGTTGGGCAGCAGTGGGTTTTGACCTAAGGATGCTTCTGCTATAGGAGCGACAGGGGCTCCATAAGATTTGGCTCTTGTGGCGAGTTCTACCATTTCAAATGTGTAAATGGTAGAAGATCCTTCACCAGCCAAAGGATGTTGCGAACCATTGTTGCCCCCTTGCAGGGGTTGCGGTTGGTTTGCAATAAGATTTTACTACTGCTGAGCGAGAAAAGGATTCCTAAGGATAGTGGGCGTATTACTAGTATCCCTTTTGGCAAGGTATTATTTGCATTCTTGAAGACGCGGACAATGCTAGGTCATGTGGTCTTTAGCATAGAGTTTGCAAGGAAATCTAGCAGGTTTATATTTTTCCTCATTAGTAGGCGTAGCGGCCTTTTGTTTTGGGTTTGGCTGCTTTGTTGACTGCTTCTCAGAAGGAGCGGCCTTTCTCTTATTCTTCTTGTTCTTGCCACCGGACTTTTGCTTAGACTACACAGAGTTTATCGCAGTGGTAGGAAGAGTAGTCATATTGGTAGAGGGGTCCACTGACATCTCAGCGATGTGACTGTTGAGTTGTTTTACAACAGCCCCAGAGGTAGCATCGACAATCCCATCGGTGTGCACTCCAGGGTGATAAGTAGCGGAAGCATTGGGGTTACAAGGGGCATTGGGGATTATGTCATAAAGAGTGCCAGACTATGAATATATCAGATCTAAGTGTTGGGCATGATGTATGGATTGCTCTTCTATGACCGCACCACCTATAGTGACATCTCTAGTGATTTGTGGGAGTAAGGACTTGCAGAACCAGTCCGTTAAGAGAAAGTCTGTGATGGGAGCTTTGACTAACCTCCACCTACATCTCCATTCATGTATATGATTGGAGATGTGGGTGGCAGTATCCTGATGAAATGAAGTGAGGAGCTCTGTCCTAGTCTCATAGCGGATGCGTAACTGGAAGTGCTTAAGGAATTCCATCACTGAAGCGTCAAAGGTGTTTACTCACATGCGTGGTAACTCAATATACCATTTCACCACGTTTCTAGTGAGGGTGCAGGGAAAAATATGTAACCGGACACTATCATCCACCATAGATTTTGAAACACACCAAAGATGGTAGGTGGTGATATGGGTGCCCGGATACTCCCCTTGTTTCCCATCGAACTTTAGGATGTCCATTGGTATCTTATGCAGGATCGATGACCATTGTAAGTTGTCATAGATGGGGTCGTTCGTCAGTTTGTATAAGTCGGGTATATCCAACATTTCCAAAAAAGGCAGATTGGTTGGTGCCCCTGACTCGAACCATGGTGATGACAGGTTACTTGAGGAGCTTTGCGCTCCTCCCATCGTTTGGCTCCCCATATTGTACATGGGTTGCGTGGCGTAGCAGTTGCTTTGAGGTATGGTGTTGTAGAGTGGATTCCCATGAGGATTTTGATACTGGGGTACAAAAGTGCCCCCAGGATAGGTGGTGCTCCCTTGACTCATGTGTGAGTAGGGTGCCCCCATGGATTGGTTGGGAACCCCTTGGGGATTCCTGCCCATCACAGAACTAACCATTTGTCCTTGATTGATAGAGGGAATGCTCATGTCAATTAGCAACTGACCATGCATGCCTGAGAATGGAGGGGGAACTGTTACGTTCCCTACCGGCATGTGCATATTGGGAACCCCCCCAAGTATATGAATCTGAGAGTTTGAATTGTACATTGGTGGTCAACCATGTTGTTGGTAGATGGGAACCGCAACCATAGTGCAACATTGAGTGTTATAGGGAGCGCTGTATGTGGCACTTGTCGAAGGTATGCAGTTTGACAATAAAGGGGTGGGACCCGGCATTGGATTGGTTCCACTCGTATATGGTGTCATGTGAGTGGTTGTACCTAGGACAAATGGGATAGCGGGGTTCGCCATTGATGATGTTGTGATGACTGTCAACTAGGGAAGTGGTGGAGGACTGAAAGCGTCCACAAAGTTCCATGACCCAGTAGTTGTCGACGAGATAGATGGAAATGTTTCAACTACTTAAACAGGAAGTATAGGTACCACAGGGGCCAAGACAAGTTCCAACGGATTCATGAGCGGAGTGTTAAAGGAAGGAAGGAATCCTTCGGTAAACTTGAATCATCAGTTGTCCAAACAGATCCCATGTGAGATCTAGGAGACTGATCCCCTGAAGATGGGGAATCCAGTTCAGTGGAACTCGACAGATCTTCCACAATGAGTGGAGGAAGTCCTGACAATTGTATGGAGTGATGATGATGACCGGATGTAGCAACAGTGACCGTTAATTTTTATCAATAAATTTTATCATAATATTCGTTTAAAGTCTCAAAATGATAGCACTCAGGTACCTAAAAAAATATAAAAAATACACTAAATGGATCAATCCGCAAATAGAGGGAAGTTGCCTTGTTTGATAAGCACTAATCACTGAAGATGAAACCCAGTATCTCAATGAATAACAGAGAAGGATGGTACAGTTACTTTAGAGCTTCGCCCAAACCTCAGATTGAGGGGCCAAGTACTCTCGTGAAGATGAGCACCCTCCCAAAAACTAAAGACAGAGTAGATCCGTCTATGTTAGGTACCAAGACAGCCCGTCCCAGTCACCTTGTGTAATTCCCTATAAGTTTGGCCACTAAAGATACCTCAGATCACAGACACCACCGGGGGGGACATAGTCGTAAATAGCATGTTGTGTGGGTAGGATACTTGAGTCCCCGACTCAGTTCCAAAATCCCCAAAAGGACCCCCAATACATAGAATACCCAAAGGATTTGTAAGAGAAGGCAGGCTACCTTCACTTACAGTCCGATTTTGTCTCGTATTTTGCTTTGCTTTTACTAGAGTGGTCCTAGTAGTATGAGTGTAGAAGGAATTTTTCTCTCTTTTAATCAAACCAGTTTGATTTTCGACCTTGGGCAGTTCACTCACATGCTTATCCCAAGATCCTAGCCTAACTAATGTTTGTTTTCTCAATAAAGAGTTACTGACTGATTTTAGGAAAATTTTATGCATACTTGATTATTGTCTTCTATAGGGGAGTTGACGTATGAAATGTGATGAGACTCTGACTCAATAAATCATGCAAAAACAATGCTTTGAAAAAAAATTTCAATTTGATGCAAATGAGCTGTATTCTACATATTCATAGTTTCTTCCATGCATCTTTAGTCTTACAACACATGCATAACCATAAGATTCTTTTCCAATGTTTCGTAACAACTACTTGAAACCAAAATGAAGCAACTTATAACCAGTTAAACAAAAGGATGTATAAAAGTAATGAGTCTTTATTTCAGAATAAATGTTTTTAAGAGAGAAAAACCAAAACTTTTTTTCCTAAAAATAAATTTCTAGGACACCAATTTAGCTGACAAAATACAGTTATAGATCTTATTTCAGCCTATGAGAATATTTCCTATCCCTTTTGGTCCATAGCCACTGCTAAAATCAAGGTATTGGGAGAATAACACTCTGTAATAGTGGTTACAAAGAGTTAGTAGGCCCACTAACACTCCTTGTGAATAGGCACAGTGCTTTATAAAGCTCTGTGTAGCCTGCTAACTTGCATTACTGTGGGAAATTAGTCAAAAAGAGGGCTTTCAAGATCAGATTCTGAGATGAATGTATACAAGAAAGATG
The DNA here is from genome assembly GCA_000404065.3 of Pinus taeda. Lineage (NCBI taxonomy): Eukaryota > Viridiplantae > Streptophyta > Pinopsida > Pinales > Pinaceae > Pinus > Pinus taeda. Next base: position 232,206 of record APFE030325978.1, on the reverse strand, counting down.
CAACAAGATTCTTGGTGGGTTAGAAAAGGATTTGAAGAAGTATAGAGAGCTCTTAGAAGGAGGAGAAAACATAGAAGAGTCTGGGTATACTAGGAACTAGATGTATAGTCCCCAGTGGAGTCACCAATTCTGCTATGGGGTAAAATGCATAGTGTATGGAGAATGAAAACTACCCTCAAAGGCCTTCCTAGGACCTTCGACAAACTACAAGATTATCTGCAGATGCTACCAAGTTATACACAAGTTCATAGACAAATATCAATTAACGAAGTATGGAAAGAGTATTACCTCAAGTCTCCTTCTAGATTTGTTTGGAGATCACAATGCAACCAAGAAGAACTCCTTCAAAGCTGGCTCCAAATCAATTCCTGCACAAGGGAAAGGAAAACACAATCACTGCATACAACCTTGAAAACCAATATATGAATACACAATGAACATATATTTACATACAACTAAACTACTCATATAAACAAGTATCGACAGAACAACTTAATGAACTATGTTACCGACACCATGGAGGAGGGAACACAATTGTAGTTATGTATTAATAACAGAAGAGTGATTACAACCATCTATTGTATCAGTCTTCCTTTGCCCCTTTCACTTCTCTCTCTGTCTCCCTTCTAGCTCACTTCTTCAGATATGAGACAGTTCTCAACAGTTAAGTAGGCTATGCTTTCAAATGCTCTGACCTCTTTTACAATAACCCTCACTTTGCTTATATAGCAATTGAGTTAGGGTTGCCAAGCTCCTTTTTGAGTTCACTAGGGAAAAAACAATGAACTTGCCATGCTTTTCAGCTCTTTCCCATTTTCCTCCTTTTCTCAGATTAGAAATCCTCCAAATATCTCGATTTTGGATGTTTCCTTTCTTTTCTTGAGTAATTTTAGAGACAAATATCTAGATATTTATGAGTCAATTCGTTGCTTTGACCCTTGGAACTTCACCAAGTTTCACTAACGATGTCCCTTTCCTAACAACTTGAGTTAGGAGGGTCACTAACGCACCCTTAAGCTTGGTAACAAGCTTTAGAAAGTAGGTTTTCAGTGTGCAACCAGCATTAGTGTGGAATCAAGGCCTATGACTGTGGTCTTTTCTTCAGTCATTCTGTCTTTCCCCTCTGAGTTGATGAGGAGGTCATTTTGTTGTATAACACCTACTATTCAGCGCAAGTTGTAGAGGCATTGAGTTATTAACCTTCTTATTATGTAATGAGTGTATCTTATCCATGAGCCTCATTAACCCATTTTTCCTCCCATACCCATCCACTAAGTGTTTATTAAGGTCTCCTCCCTTTCATAGTGCATTATTACTTCCTAAGGATATGTCACCTAGCATTGTGGTGTCTCCCTCAATGAAAAGTGCATTCCATATGTACAAGTAGGCATTTTTAGAGATAACTATGCCCTTCCAAGCCTGAGCTCACTTTGAAACAATGAAGCACACTTTAAACACTTAGTGAAAAAAAAACACTTCAAAAGAACAAGGTCCTTCTCTGCCCTAAAAACTGCACTTTAGACAAACAAGGACCTTCTTGCCATAGAAAGCACACTTTGAGAGCATGAGTGCACTTCAAAACCATGAGTGCACTTTAGGACTATGAATGCACTCCTCCAGCATGAAAAAATGAGCCATCTTAGAGTTTTTTACGCACTCATGAAGCATGAAGCTTCATCCTTCCCTTTGAGTGCATGATGTAGTCATGAAGCCTAAATATTGAGCACACTCCTTCATTGTGAAGAACTACGCCCTCTTAGAGTGCATGAACACACCTCCAAGGCTTGAATTTTTTTCCTTCATCCCGTCAGTGCACCCTCCTTGGACTTGATAGCATGAGTGCATATTAAACTCCTAAAGGCCCAAAGCTTCACTCCTTTATCTCTTGATAGTACACCCTTATGCCCTCTTTGTCTCTTTAACTGCATGAGCACACCTTGAATGCCTGAACGCCTGAAGCCTCTCTCCTTTGTATCTTCAAAGTGTTCCCTTGTGCCTCATGAGTTCTATGTCTCTTGATTGAGTACACAAGCACATACTGAAGTCTTATTTTTAACCTTGATGAGTTTTATTACACCCTCCTAATCAATCCTTCTTCTTCTAACCCTCTCATAGGCCTATCATGAGCATATCATTCCATGATCTTGGTAGTGATAGGATAGATCTTTTAAACTGATTATACCTCATTATGAATGATTTCATTTTTAGGAGTACCATCTCAGCATGAGATGGTGATGTTCAAGAGCAGATAGCAAGAAGAAAGCATAAAGGAACACTTGTGGAGAAGAAGAATAAAAGAGAGATCTCATGGAGACATGAAGGAGATCATGGACTGAAATAGAAAGAATACATTGCATAATGACTCATAGGATTCCAATGTTGATCAAAGACCCTTTAGAGGGTGAATATAAGAAACAAAGAGGATCTTTCATGAAGATAAAGCATAGATCAGATCTATCATCAATATTGCAAGATGAAGTAGCAAGGAAGATAGCTTGGCATTACCACCTCATCATGAACTTCATGTCATCAATGTTAGGTTGTAACTTGTAAAAGTGACATCATAATGGCCAATGTATGTTCATGTGTCATGCCACAACATCATGTGGAGTGTAATGATGTATTTTAAAATAAAAGGACAAAATGTAATGTGTGGAAGTCAAAGAGTCATATGTGAAACATGAAGAGTCACATAGTCATATATGGACAAAGATTGTATAGAAGTCAAAAATTCATTTAGAAGTTCAAGAATTGTTTATAAGTCCAAAGGACACACTAGAAGTCTAAAAGTCATGAGGGGAATCCAAGAGTCACGAGGATATGAAAGGTCATTCCTCTTGCTACAAAAGAAATCTCATAACTCAAGAAAAGGTATTTTTGGAGGCTTAAGATTTGGAGAGCTAGTCTTGGCTACTCAACCTGGCATAGGAGAGAAAATTATTCTTTGGAGAAGAAAGAAGTGACTTAATGTTCCACTATTGGAACTAGTGTCTCATCATTGTAATTATGTACTTGGATCTTTCACCTATTTGAAGCTCTATGAGCCAACACATTTTCATGCATGTATTGCAAATGTTTTAGGACTATTCTTGGGATGTTTACAGTATATGTTGTGTTCAAATGTACTAGAGAAATTGAACTATTTCGATGGATTTGCTACTCATCTTATTGAATGTGTGTTGTATTCGCTTTAACATCATTATGTGAACTAGTTTGCTAACAAATATATTTATGCTCTCATTTGTCTCTCTTAGGTTAGCATTGTTACTTTCCTTCTAAAGGCTCACTTTTGTCCCTCTCCTCGTGAAATTCGCCTTTTACACATTGCAATCGGTGTTTCATAGTGTCAAACTACTTTCTTATTCAAGGTTTATGTATATAATCTCTTATGTTATTTGTTGAAACCAAGACAAACATGTGTGTTATGGTGGTCGGACTAATACTCCAGATGCGACTCCTACTCTAAACACTATGAGGTCTAATTGGTACTTCACATCTAGGATACTACCTGTATGTTGGTGGTATCCAACACCATCAACAGGTGTCTTATTTAATTTTTCATATTATTTTATTTTCACCTTAATAAACCATAGAAAATTAGAAATAATAAATAGGATTGTATCACTATTTTTTTTTTTGTTAGCATGTTTATGCCTTGCAGGACTATCCTATGTCTAAGAGATTGTGGCTCAGGGAGATATAAGCTATAAAAAAGCACCTACAGATTTCACATATCCTAATCCACGTCAAATCTTAACATGGATGGATTTTTTTTAGTATCTCCTCCTACTAGTATGAGTTTCAAACCTTATCCACCTTACTGAACAAAATCCTTGAAATCCAATCACTAGCGAATTTGACTAGCCTTGTATCCCTATGAATTTATCTCTTTTTGACATTTTTTAGCATTTTTGGCATTTTTCGAGTGTTTTTTCTATTCATCTACATATTCACTTTATGTTTTTGAACTTATTTATCAAATCATAAACAAATATAAAAGCTTGAGGCTTATCTCAATGTGCTTTTTCTTAATCAAATACTAACATTTTTTGGCTTCATTCTTTTTTTCAGTATTCCTCTTTTTTGGGAGATTTATTTTTTTGGTTTTTTGTCTTTTTATGCTAGATACTTGGCCTCTCTTTCACACCTCTTATAATTCCAAGATTTTTAGAAACCAAACGTATTTTCACCATATTACATGTTCATTATTCTTTATAGCTCAAACAAACTCAAGCATTCTCCCTCAACCTCTACTTCTTTGTAATACACATTCCATATATATTGACTACTTTCTTATTTGTCTACAATTACCGTTATCACCCCATGGGTGCTACTTTGACCATAAATGATTCATTGTCTTTATGGACCATTACATTTAATAATTGTTATATTTTGTTCTACCCTAATTGGAGTATACTTTATCCATTCATATGGACTTCTCAAATTCCTTGAAAACCACTCCGCAAAATGATATTACATCCAATTACCTTCTATGGCAAATTCATATTTCAAGAATATTTTAAATCTAGTTTAATGGACTTTTAAACTCCTTTGAAAACACCTATTAGCATGTGGACAAAGATAATAACGAAAAAAAATCAACCAATATGAGATCTCCACTTTGGCCATGTGTACCACATGGAGTGCTAATATAGTGACAGCTTGACATGCACCCACCACCACATGGGCCTACCTTTTCTTCCACATGACACTCTACCATGTTAAACGTCCACATAAACATATGTGACAACATTACATCAACTTTTTTCCACATCACTCAACATGTCAACATATTTCCATGTCAGTGGTTTGGACATCCTATCAAATGGCACATTCATAAATTTCCATGTGTCATCTTGGTTGACCCCCCTTTATTGGCATTTTGGGTTTAGACAATGTTTTTTAAAATAACAATAATTTTATCATTTAGAGTCTATTGTGAGGGAAATGTTTTTTTACATAGCAACTATATTTTTTACTCTATGCATGGAGGTGGTTTGTTTCTACAAATTGCACCTTTTGTAGTGTGTTGCTTCATATTTTTCACAAAAAACACATATAATCCATGCTTCTTTAACTTCCAGAATTCCTATCTATTGTATCTAAGTACATTTATGATTGTCATAAAATATATAAATTTTCATGTAAATTCAATTTATGTTTTTCAAATTGTCTTTTTTCAATCCTTTTACTTACAACATATTGTAATATGCCTAATCCAATTGAGACTTACAACATATTGTAATATGCCTAATCTAAGTGAGACTATGTTTACAAGTACTAATTATTTCTCTTAGAAATATAACATGGAATATTTATTGAGAAGCAAATGTCTCGACAAGATGACATTATAAAAGTCCCCCTAGATGCATTATAGAGAACCAACTGGAATAATGGAAATGATGAAGTTTATAGACTCATAAATTTGTCAATATCTAAAAAAAAATAGTTTCATTTTCAAGAGGTTGACACTTTAGAAGAAGTTTCAAAAATATTGAACAAGCTTTTAGTAAACATAACTGACCACTAAGGTCATTTCTTTAGATCATGTTAAGAATTGGAAAGAATGAGACAAAACAAGCAATACAGTGGAAAAGGCCTCAACCCATTATATTATATTGCATTGATCCTAACATCTTCTATATCTCATTAAAAACTCATTAATGGATCATAATGATACCTCATGAAGTTTAGGATTATAAATCATGGTCTCGGGTCTTATGATTATGTAGGGACTCACAATCTAACATTCCCCCCTTGAATATATGGAAGTGAACAATAGTTATGTCTAAACATTTTTGTTGAATAATTGAAATGATTGTTGAGGAAACCAATTGTTATGTTGGAATTTCCAATTGTTGATTTAATATTGATTAAATTTGACTACTAAGACTTCGAAACTTTAAGCCTAATATATTATGTTCCCCTTGATTAGGTGCAAGGTGATAATTTTTCAATACTTAGATTTTAGAAAGGATTCAAGTGAGGGTTTTTCATTCTCTAGGTGGTAGTTTTTCTGTTTGATCACTAACTATCTTCCATGGAAACTAGTGGTTTATGGCATACCACTAAGTAGTCTCCTTTGAATAATGTGGTGACTTTTGGATGGCTACTAGTGAAACTTTTTTAAATAAGGCGGTGGTTTTCGATGACCACTAACTAGTATAATTCCATAATTTACTCCCCCATTTAAAGGAGTAGGAGAGTTTCTTTTATCATTATTCTCCCCCTTGAGGTGTGGAGAGTACCATCTTTTGTTTCAGAGTAACTAGTTGAAAAAATTACTTTGCTCATTTCTCCACACAACTTTGCTTTTACATATTCCTTGACCAATCTATAGGACTTATGCATATTATTTACATCTTGATTGTATCTCTGAGGATTTATCCATTCATAATGCATTATTTTCTTAACTTTATTTTCTTTAGACAACTTTTGATACGTGATTTGTCTTCCCACAATGAATACAAGGATGGATATCAAAACATTGACTCTCTTTATTACCATATTTTACAATGTTGACACTTTTAAACAAAATCTTGAATATCTTCAAGGAATCTTGCACTCACAAACTAAATTGGTTTGGAGTAATCTAGAATATAAAAACTATCATCTTTAGTGTAGCACAATCCATAACATTTTTTATTGAATGAGATTTCTTACCAAGGTATGGTAACCATCCTAAAAAACATCATTTTCTTGTTCTTTGTCTTCTTCACAATTTCTTTTGCTACCACTGTTGTTATTCTACATTTCATTCATTAAGTTGTTTATATCATACAAAATCAATCACATGCATTCCATCAACTTTCGTTATTAGTTTAGTTGCATCACTTGTTGCATCAAAGTTTTGAATAAGGTCCTTTCTATTACATGTTGCATCACTTTGCATTATTAGCTCTTTTGTGTCATAAATTGCATCAATTATCTAGATGAATTCATTTGTATCACAAGATGCATTAATATTTTCTATTAGATCTTTTGTATCACAAATTGCATCTACCTTCACTGTAGATGTTACAACAACCAAATCATCAATTTGATTCTTATTTTCTCTTAATTTAGTCAGAAGAACATTAAGTATTGGCTTAGGGGGTCCTAACCCAGGTTCAGAGTTAGTTGAGCCAAACAAATCCTTACACTACTGGCCCTTTCGGCATCAATCCACGGTGTGTAGATTGAAGTCTCACCCGAATAGGTATGGGGGGATGCTGAAACCAAGTTTCTGCACCCAGAGATCAGTGTGATGTCCTTTAGGCGACCTAGATCTGCCTTTGCACAAACCTCTATGCTCCTATGGCCTATTGTTGTAACTTCCTTCGATCAACTTCTAGACCTCCATGAAGGTCTACAATTGTCTTTTGTGGACCTTGAATAGGTCAATTATCTATTTACGCGTGCTTTAGATTACCCATAGATCCATAGTTACTCGAAATTGCCTAAGTGTGTGATAACTTTAACAGAAAACATTATGATCTTCGCGTAATCACTTAACATTAATTGCATTAAGATAACAATATAGATTAAGTAAAGTCGCACGTCAACTACATTATTATTTTATAAAACCATCATTCATCACAGCATATAGCACATTCATACATAGCAAAAGTAAAGGGATTAAACACAGGAATTCCTATAACAATCTTCTTTATTTATATTTAGAAAAGGTTTATAGACTCAAAGCTTCCCTGCGCACTCAACTGCAGGGGTTTGCGCACTTAGCTGCAGACACTACTCTAGGCCTCTATGAACTCAGCTGCAGGGCCTTTCCCTCCTCTAAGACTTCTATCTTTGCGCTAGGATTCTTCTCTCATACCCATAGATTTCTTCTTACTTGCCTTAGACTCTCTAAGACACACCTATTTATACAATCCCATGGTCCGTAGACCATGGGTAGATTTTCAAAATCCAACTCTAGTTACATAAAAGAAGGGTAAAACCCTTTTTGACTCTTAACTAGCTTTGCACTTTGCGACCACAATTTGCAGAAACTTTACATCATTTTACATCAAAACTTGGGCTTTTGCCCCAAAACTGACCCAAGGGACCCCATCCCAACAGGCCCCCAACACAAAGATCGTGACTCGCCCTCGACTCACTCAGCTGGCATTGAGATCTTGCTACTAAGATCCCCCAGCTCCACCTACACCATTGCTACTTCGATTGCACTTTACGTGGCAGCCTTCTTCACCTGTTCGACCAGTTGTTCTGTGGCTAGTCCTTTGTTGTCCTGCTTGACCTTCTACTATGTAAGCTGAAGGTTTGCCAAATTGTCCTGTATGTTAGTATAGATTTGTAGGCTTCTTCCAACCAAGGATCCAACAACACCTTAAGGACTGCCTCTTTTGTCTGTGCTGCTTCCACTTGTGTAAGGAGTTTCTTCCCCCCTACAACTTAGCAAGGTGTTGCGCTATAGCCACTGAGTGCATCATCATCCATACTTCGTTGTACTGTTGCTAAATCTCACGGGTCTTTGTTTTTAATCACTGAAGGTTGGGATCTTCCTACAGGGTCATCACTACTTTCATGGCCTACTTAAATAATGTTGTGCATTCCACAACTACAGCATCCACAGTGGCTATTGCATCAATAACAACAACTTTGTGGTGTTCCCTAACTTCTCGTGAGCTCGAAGGTTGTGATTGGGGCTCCAGTTTTGTGATTTTCATGTTGAGCTCGAATTGATCTCGAGCAACCTCTGCCTTAGCATCATGGACACCTGCTACAAGTTTCATGATCTTGGCCTCAAGCGACGCCTCCTCAGGAATTTGCAACTCCAGCACTTTCCTGCAAGTCTCTACAACCGCAGCTTCCAGCTAGGCACTCTACACTTGGATCCTCTCTTTTTCCTTTAAGGCCTCCATCTTTTTGGCAAACATTTTCTCATTTTTCACCCGATATTCACTTATTAGGCTAAAAGCACACTGCTCCCATGCCCGTAACTCCGTTGCACCTGTCTGCAGCGTGTGAATATATTCGTTGGGGAGTGTTGCAAGGTTGAGGTACATGTACTTCAGAGTACTCATGATGACCTTATCATTGGCCGATTCTATGCTCAAAGACCCTTTTGATAGCGCCACTGCTCAAAGATACACTAACCTAACCATCTCAACAGCCTCACAGGTCCCTTGTGCCAAACTCGTCTGTGTGGCACTCACCTGCCCTGCGCCCACTTGGATCATGCTAGTCTAGATCTGTAGTTCACATAGATCCTTCTGAAGAGTGCCTAGCAACTACATTCAACCTTCCTGGTTTCACAATTACCTCAAACTCATATTCTTGGAATAACAACATCCATTTGCATATTTTCCTCCCCAACACAGGCTTATTGACTAGATACTTCAATGCAGATTGTATGTGTACATCTTGAAATGTTCGCCCAACATATAGTGTCTAAATATTTGGAGAACATACACCATAGCCAATCCTTCGCGCTCTGTTGTCAAATAATTCCTTTCAACCTTTGACAACTTTCTACTCGCAAATGCTAGAGGATGATCCATCTCCACTTCACTAGCCTGTGTCAGTACTACTCCCAACACAATACATGAGGCATCAACATGCACATGGAATTACTTCTTCCAATCCGGGAAAACCAATATCGGTGCGGTGACCATTTTTTCCTTCAAGACATCTAGGCTACGCTGACATTTTTCATCCCAATAGAATGTAGCATCCTTCTTTAGCAACTTCTCCATGGGCGTGCTAATCTAAGCATAAGCCTTGATGAACTTTCAAAAATACCCAGTATGGCCCAGCATTGCATATAGCTATTTGACACTCCTTGGGGCTTCCAAATTCATTATTACCGCAATCTTGGTAGGGTACACCATGAATCCTTGCTTGCATACCACATGACCCAACAAAATCCCGAAGGGGACAAAAAACAAGCACTTCTTTAGGTTCAGTTCAATCTGATACCTCTGACACGTATCCAACATCAAGCGCAGACTGGCTACATGGCGCTTTACTAGCCCAAACACTGTCCAGTCATCACAATATACCTCCAACAATTTGTGAATAAATTCTTTGAACGTCACGATGACTACATGAGAGAATATCATCGGCACATTCTTGAGTCCGAAGGGCATCACTGTGTATTGAAAACACCCCCATTCCATCATAAAGGTTGTTTTACTCCATTCTCCTAGTGTGAGCTTGATCTCATGGTATCTAGAGAACCCATCAATAAATGAGTAGGCTTCCTATCCTCCCACATTGTCTAGTACCTCATCAGTAAATGGTGTCAGGAAAGGATCATGAATGCAAGCATCATTAAGCTTCCTTAGATCTACACAAATCCTTATATCTCCCTTCTACTTCTTTTCCTGAACTACCTTGGGCTCACCCAATCAGATTCCTCCACTGGTTCAATAATACCCACCTCAAGCATCTTGTCCAACTCCAAGCAGACCTTTTCCTTATATTTGGGATTAAGGCAATATGGCCTCTGCTTAACAGGCTTTGTGTTTGATTTCATAGTTATTTTCATCACTCCCAAATCACCTATGATGCCTTTCAAATCTGAAAATTTTGTAGGAAAAATATCCTGGTACTTGTGGAGTCACTCAACAACTTTATCCACTGTTGCATCATCTTAATAATATCTGATCTTCATGAATTTAGGCTCCGCTTCAGTACCAATGTTTACCTGCCTAATCTTCTGTGGTGTGGTGATATATGGGTTCTCTATTTGCAGACCTTCAACCTCGCGATGGAATTCCTCTTTTGGGATATTGATATCCCTTCGATCCTCATCCTCTGCTTCAACAGTTATATTATAACATTCCAATGCATGGCACAACTCGGTGCTCCAATCTGGTTGAACCAATTCCAAAGGATCATGTGGGATTCGGAAGATTGCTGCCTAAACCTCCTACAATGCCTCATCAATACTTTCAAACCTGTCTTCAAAGCTGAATGTAATCACAAACCATTCTCTTAAGACATCCCACTCCATGGTGTCATGGTAGAGCTCCATTTCCAAATACCAATTCATAGGGATTATTTTTAGAGTGTGACAGAATTAATGCATGCATTATGGCTATGGCTCTGTTCGATATACCTTAGTTCATTTGGCCAAATGATCATGCAAATCATTCCTCCTATCATAATTCTCAATTACCCATACTTTAGGATGACCAAATCACATTCTCATCATCCTTCTATAATTGCGCCACTCATCAAAGATGTCTTTGTGCATACCCAAACACCGATCGGGCATACCACGCAGTGTCGAGTCTAATGCCTGAAAATGGTAATCCTTTGGAACTTCTCTTTCAAAAGCATCCAAAAAATTATCTACATCAGTTAAACGATCATAATAAGGTAAATGTCTTACCTTCGAAGACATATAGTGCAGCGATTTAGTCATCATATTGCAGCGCAATGTGGATACTTTGTGCAGCCTATTTTTTAAATGTTCCAACTCTTCATCTGAATCCAAGGTACAAGAACTTTCACGAACCCATTCCATTCATCCATCAGTCATCAGATTAACCTAGTCTTGATCTCGTACTATTATTTTATAGATTTGATCCAAATCATCATGACTTTCCTCATAGTCATGGACCGGTTCATTATAGCGTGGTCCTTCTTCAGGGTCCAATGGTACTACAACATGGAGCGGTTTCCTTTCAAACGACATTGTACGCTTCTTCATATTGATGACCCCATTCATTTCGATAGTCTAATCAATTCCCAAGAGCACAGGGTATGGATTGTTATCATCAACAATCTCTATTACTTCAAAATCATCGAATGCACTCGCACCTTCTATATCTACGGCAACTCCCTTCAATCGTCCTGTAGGGATAATCTTCTACTGGCTCGCCATCCTTAGTTGAATTAGAGACCACTACAATGTAGGTCTCCCCATTCTCTCCCAAGCTTGTTTAGTCAATACATTCGTGTCAAACTCCAAATCCAAAATAACCTTGTCCATCTCATAGTCTCCTATTTGTGTAGTAAGCCTCACCTTGCGCCCTTTTCTTGCCTTATGTTTACTGATCTTTCTGACTACGTAGGGTCCATCATAAGTATTATCCTTATGAAAAGATTTGTTTATTAACTCCTATAGCCCTTTCACAGCCTTTATACCGCATAGTAGTTTCATACAAGTCTCTAAGAAGGTGGTAAGGATAGAGGGGTCAACCTCTGTAGGCATTTTTTCCTGACTTCCTAACATAGAGGCCTCAACAAAGATTTTCTTCACTTCCATGAATGTTTCCTTTATACACTCCAGATCAAACCCAACCTCCTTTTCTAGAGCCTTGTGGGCCTATCCACCTTCTTTAGGCTTCTTTCCCTTATTGTCACCAATCGCGATCCCGATTTGAAGTATGATATTCACATTCGGGTCCTCTTTGCAGGGCTCGGCCCTCATCATCTGTAAATTCTAGGTAGGATTCTAAGGCTGCACCTTCTTCTCCTACATCTTGGCCATCATGACATGACATTATTTGATTATGTGGTCAAACTGAGTGAAATATTGACCTGACGAGCGTGTATGATTCATACACTCCCATGCATAGTGTCCTGGAATTCTGCAATTGTAACAAATGATGTGCCCTTGACCCCTACTAGGTCCTCCTCCTCCTTGGCCTTGTCCACACCCCTGATATCCTCTATGCGTTCCCCAGTGCCCTAATCTAGAGGCCAAGTTTCTGCTTGCATTCAATATGTAGGCATCCTCTCCATCATTAATCCATAGCTTCGACAGTGATGCTCATCATGACCCACCAATTTGCAAAAATCATAGAACAATTGTTGTGGTGTCTGTACAAACTTTTGCGGCAAATGGCAATTGTATTTTACATGATTTCTAGCTACTTAACAAATAGTGCACCATAGCGCAGGCCCCGCACTTGGTGTTGTTGGAGCTTCCTACCTTAGGGGCATATGCCCCCCTCCTGTGATGTAATTCACAAAGATATGGCAATGATCTTTATCATGCCCCTGGTTTCTACATTTGAGACACCAAACTTCTTCATGCACCTCTGGCTGAGCTACTTTTTCCTATTTCAAGCTTTGAAACTCCAAGTAGAGGTTCTAGAACTCTACATGAATCTATTTAACTCCCAAAGAAGTGTCTTGGATAGGTGTCTCATGCAATCTCATCGTGATTTCCAAGGCTTCCGCCTGAGTTCCTACCTTTTGTTGTGATAAAATAATCCTTAAGTGGGGCAAGAGTGTAGCTAAACCAATCGCGGTGCTAGCTATATGTGAGATTCGTATTAGCTTTGCGGATCCTACACTTCAGTATTTGATCTATCTCCCATGGCATTTCACCGGGCCTCATCATTATTTCCTTAAATCCAATTATCAACTGCGAGGAAAATTTAGGCTTACCGAATTCCTTGTTCAAAGTGGTCTCAGTATCTTCCAACGATGCCAACTAATTATCATAGGTTATTCATGAGGCATTGGGAACCCTTTTAAAACCCAGAGAAGGATAAATTCTTAATAGTGCCTATTTGGGTTCAACTTTACTCTCTGCCAGAGGATTTCTTGGAGATGGACATCCTGGAATCCATAGCATTTTATTATTATCCTGAAACGAGAGAGATTAAAAATATCTTGTTAATCTATTATATTAATACTTAACATACCATGCCAGCACATGGTCCTGTAGAGCGGTGGCTAACTACGTCTTCTTTATATTATCATCCGTAATTTGTTGTGTTATCCACATAGCCTTTGTAACAAACCAAAATTGATCTGGATTCTCACTTCCTAAGCCCTTGATAACTAGTAACTTCATCGTATTCAACATTTTGACTAGTGGCAGGGGTAGTGGCGGTGTGGGTGAAAGTGTATATTGTGGAGGTGAAGGTGGAGGTGGTGTGGATGGATGAGGTATCCATAGAAAACCCTACCTTATCAATTGGAAAACACTCTACGGTGAAGCCTATGCTTCTCCCTCATCGTAACTTGAAGGAGGTCCAATCAATGGACTATATTCATGACATGTTTTTCCTTGATTTCTAAAGCTTCGTCCACTTCACATAGATTCAAACATCAAAGTAATGGCATAACCTGCTTTTCACACAAGAACATCTTAATCCAAGTATTCAAAGATCTCAAATAATTACCTCATGGTCCCTTGAAGAAGCATCACTCTACTTCGCTATAACTCACTAAGGTATCAACCGCAAACTTTGTAACAAATGCTCTAACGAATCGATCAAGAGAGTGATCAACTACGCACGCGATCTTATCTTCAAAAGCTTCCAACCTCCGTATAAGCTCCAAGTTCCACACTATTGGACGTCAAGCCTCCACCTTCCTTGGTCATTTTCCAATTTAACAATCCACTCGTATAGTTTGATCAGGAAGGTGTAGAAGAAGATTTCATGTATTTCTGTGTATAAATATCTTTCCAACCACTATTCTTTTGTTAGGTGGAGATTCCTATTTTCTTGCATTGCAAATTCGTGGATCTTTCTATCCAACCACTTCTTAATTTCCTTCTTGGTTAGATTCCAGTGATGCGACATCACACATCCCTTTATGTAGATCCTAGTCCTGGCAACGGAACCATTTGTTGGCTTAGGGGGTCCTGACCCAAGTTTAGAGTTAGTTCCGCCAAACAAATGACTACACTACTAGCCCTTTCAGCATCAATGCATGGTGTGTGGACTGAAGGCTCACCCAAAGCAGTATGGGGGGATGCTGGAACCAATTTTCCACACCCAGAGATCAGTGTGATGTCCTTTTGGTGACCTAGATCTACCTTCACGCAGACCTTTATGCTCCTGTAGCCTATTGCTGTAACTTCCTTCAATTATCCTCTAGACCTCCGCGAAGGTCTATGGTTGACTTTTAAGGACCATGAATAGGTCAATTATCTACTTATGTGCGCTTTAGATTACCCTTAGATTAGTAGTTACTCGGAATTACCTAAGTGCGTGATAACTTTAGCAGAAAGTGTTATGATCTGCGTGTAATCACTTTACATTAATTTTGTTCAGATAACAATATCGATTAAGTAAAGTCATGCATCAATACATCATTATTTTATAAAACCATCAGTCATCACATCATATAGTGCATTCATACATAACAGAAGTAAAAGAACTAAACACATGAATTCCTGTAGCAATCTCCCTTATTGATATTCAGCAAAGTTTTACAGACTCGAAACTTCCTTGTGCACTCAATTGTAGGGGTCCACATACTCAGCCGCAAACACTACTCTAGGCCTCTTTGCACTCAGCTGCAGAGCCTTTCCCACCTCTAGACTTCTATCTATGTGCTAGACTTATTCACTCGTACCCATAGACTTCTTCTTACTTGCCTTAGACTCTCTAAGACACACTTATTTATGCAATCACATGGTTCATGGACCATGGGTAGATCTTCAAAATTTGACTCCAGTTACATAAAAGAAGGGTAAAACCCTTTTTGACTCTTAACTAGCTATGCACTCTGTGACCACAATTTACGGAGACTTTACATCTTTTTACATTAAAACTTGGTATTTTTCCCCAAAACTTGGGCTTTTGCCCCAAAACTAACCCAGGGGACCCCACCCAAACATTAAGAAATTAGTCCTTCACATCTATTTATTTTTAAAAATATTTTATGGATGCTAATGTGTTTACCATTTGATCAATTTTGGCTTGATTTTGTTTTAACTTCCACTCTAATTCGAATTTAATGTTCAATTCATAGTTGCACTCTTGCAAATATTTAATTTCATGATATGCATTTAGAAGGAGCTTTCCTCATTTACCCATTTGTACTTGACACCCTCATACTATCACTTGTACTCACTCACTTGTACTCGTATCCTTGATCATGTTTGCTTGATTTTTATGTTACTTAATGGTGTCAAGTCCTACCAATCATTCCTGAAGTTCAATTATATTCTTGAATTTGATAACTCACTAGAATTTGGTTACAATGGCTTCAATTTTGATGATAATCATTGACTCACTTGAACTGGCCTCCTTCAAGGAATTATGTACTAATGCACACAAGAGCACACAATTTTTCCTTAGACCCCTTTACACAATTTCACGGTGGTCTTGGTCTATAGTATGCCTAAATAATAATAATAATAAAATTCTTCAATATTTTTCATCTTATAATGATTTGCTAATGCCAAATGATTTCATCCTTTAACAAGTACTACCTTAATAGAGAAATTGAGTTCCCTTCATATTTTCAAATAAGGGAAGATTACAATTCCAAAATATATTTCCCAATCATACAAGGTTATAATAATTTGAAATAATAATAATAATAATTTGACCCATCCAAAATTGAGCTCTACTAGGGTTTTGGATGCACTAGGGTTTCAAGTTGTCTGAATCATCATTGTGGCAATGCATTTTTCCTACTCACGCAACTGACAGATCACCCTAACGACTCTCTCCAACTTATCGGGCATATGTCAAGCCTTTCTGGGGGAGGAGGGTCTTCCCCCTCCTTCAAATCTTTGGTAATTGGTGCTCATCGCCCCTGTAATATTTTGTCCACCAATGCATGGAAGAAAAATGGTAAGAAAGCAGACTCGCCAGCTTTGGGAGTTCAATGGAAGTCCAGAATGCAAGCTTGATGCCTCCCAAAGGCAGAAAAAAACTCACGAGTAGTGATCCCCAATCACCAACTAGAACAATCTTGCAAATTTATGTAAGATCATGCAATAATCTGTAAATTAATGGGCATCTAGCCCAAAGAGTCAGATATTCTCTAATGGATTCAACTCAAATGGCAGCAAAAAGCTCCATTTGACCTTCGCCTCCAAGAAAAGGGCTTCTTCATAGTGATATTTGAGGATCTAGAAGATGATTCTAGAAAATGGGCCTTACTTCATGAACAGTGAAGGGTTATTCATGAGGCATTGGGAACCATTTTAAAACTCAGAGAAGGATCAATTTTTAGTAGTGCCTATTTGGGTTTGACTTTACTCTCTGCCAGAGGATTTTTGGGAGATGGACATCCTAGAATCGATAGCATTTTATGATTATCCTAAAAGGAGAGAGATTAAAAATATCTTGTTAATCTATTCATTCTTTAACACAGTCTAATGAAAGAATTTCATGTTTCACTCACCTTCCTTGAGCCATTAGACCCTCGATTTTTTCCTACGGAGGATTTCCTCCTACTTTCTCATTTTTTGTGGGTCATTGAGGACCTAAACCTTCTGAGAAATAAGACTTTCATTCTGACCTTCTAAGACTTTCATTCTGACCACATTGCCTCCTCCAACTACATCTTTTCAAGATGAATATTTTTGAACTCGGAATGATTAAATGATTTAATCCTCCCTTTAAGTTCTTTTAATTTGAACTGGAAAGTTTCGATATGATTGTGCCCTGTCACACTAATATCTGTGCACCATTCCTCTATCTTTGTAATGAATTTAGGTTTTTCAAGCAAGAAAGATTCAAATCTAAAAGGTCAATTCCTCAGTGCCATCCTCAAGTCAATTTCGAGACAAATAGGCCAATGATTTGATCCCCCATGCAGGGAAGGATCAAAGCTTGAAAGTATAGATCTTGATGGAGGATATCATCTGAGATAAGGAAATGATCTAGACGTGAGGCGATCTCGTTACCTCCTCATCGATTATTCCATGTGAAGGAGCCATTAATGAAATCAATGTCTTCTACTCTGAGATATTGAATAGTATCTTGAAAGGAAAGAGAGATTGGTAATTCCATTGGAATTTTTTTGCAAGTCTTATAGATCACCAAACGTTGACGATTCTCATCCTATGCCATAATTTGTGTTTACATGATAATATCACAACCCCTCTCAGTATCGGTCAACATCAAGTATCAAGATGAAGTTTGGTCTGAATCGTTGGACAAAAAACATGTCCCCTTCAAATATAGCATCTGTCATGAGTTTGAGCACCTGTTCTATGATTTCCCTCAGGGGTGGTAAGAGAAACCCACTCCTCTAGCTAATCCTCCCACAGAATGTTTCAAAGAAGTCCCTCGGAAATGCCATGCATCTAGTAAAGGCCCTCCCTCTCATGCTCAGTTGCCCCCTCCTCTGACGGCCCCAAATTTCCCATATAGGAATCACTTTTCTCTCCTCAGATTCTAGTGAAAAGGATCATCCAAAAGCACTCGAATATTTTTCTCAATCTCAAGTAGTGATGGAGGTGGGAGGAGGTCCTAAAAACCCTAAAAACAAACAACCAAGAAAAATAAAATGACTGGAAGAGTTATCTGATGGGAATCAAATTCAGTGAGTTCATTCCCAAGTTCATCAAGCCCTTGAGAATGAATTCAAACTGGACCAACTCAATTCCAATGAAAGGGTTATGGTCACTTTCCTATGGAACTAGGAAAAAGATGGATCAACATAAATTCCTCAAGAACAGCTAAATCCATACCACTAGATTTGTAAAGAATGGTAACAATGCTAAGCCCTATGGAATCCCCCCCCCCCCCCCCCCCCCACATGGCCTTAAACGAAGTTACTAGAGAAGTAGGGTCCATATTAGTTAACTCAGGACAAGCCAATGTCCTTGTAGAATACTACCAGCATTCTCTAAACCCTCCTCAATGAAGGTGGTCTCTTAATGGAACATAAGGTGCCTCAACTCAAATGGAAAGTTGAGGTACTTGAGAGATTGAATTCAACAGGAAAAGTCAGATATCATAGTCTTGTAGGAAACTGAGGTTACGTAGGAGAAACTAAGTGAAATCACGAGTTGAAGTTGGCCCACAAAAAATTTCATGGCATTAGATGCAAGGGGTAGTGTACAAGGGATGGAAATCCTTTGTGATTCTAGATCTATCTCTTTTGGGAACTAGATTGCTTACCCTAACACTCTTTCAGGCCAATTTGAATTTATAGGCTCCTAAGAGAAGGTTTTGTTAATAGGGGTTTATGGTCCTTCTATGTCAGGGATGAAGCCAACTTTTCTTAGTATTCTACGACAATTAAAGGAGCTACTGGGTGCGGGCAGCTGGATTCTTGCAAGAGATTTCAATCTTATCAAGGATCTTGGTGAAAATAAAGGAGGAGTTAGATAGTTGGATCCTATCTCTCTCTCCTTTTAGGATACTATTCAATATCTCATAGTAGAAGACATTGATGTCATTAATGGCTCTTTCACATGGAATAATCGATGAGGAGGTAACGAGATTGCCTCACATCTAGATCATTTCCTTATCTCAGATGATATCCTCCATCAGGATCTATACTTTTAAGATTCGATCCTTCCCTGCATGGGGGATCAGATCATTGGCATATCTACCTCGAAATTGACTTGAGGATGGCACTGAGGAATACACGTTTTCAATTTGAATCTTTCTTGCTTGAAAAACCTGACTTCATTGCAAAGTTATAGGAATGGTGGATGGATATTAGTGTGACAGGGCATAAACATATTGAAACTTTCCAGTTCAAATTAAAATAACTTAAAGGAAGGATTAAATCGTTGAATCATTTCGATTTCAAAAATATTCATCTTCAAAAAGATGCAGTTGGAGGAGGCAATGTGGTCAATCCAACAAGGGATCGTCTTAGAAGGTTAGAATGAAACTCTTATTTCTCAGAAGGGTTAGGTCCTCAATGACCCGCAACAAAGGAGAAAATAGGAGGAAATCCTCCGTAGGAAAAAATCGAGGGTCTAATGGCTCAAAGAAGGTGAGTGAAACATGAAATTCTTTCATGGGACTGTGTTAAAGCACAAATATATTAACAAGATATTTTTTCTCAATGGATAGGGATGACAATGGCTTATTCAGCATGAGGAGATTTCAGAGGAGCTAATCGCCCAGTTCCAGACCTAGTTCATAGAGCCAATAATATAGTGGAGTGGGGCCATCTCTAGAATCAGGTAATGCATTCCCCAACTAATCTCGAAATATCAAAATGAGGCTCTCATGAGGAGGTCTCCTATGTGGAAGTTGAAGAGTTTGTTCATGTGCTCCCCTCAAACAAATATTCAGCCCTCATGGATTTATCTCATAGTTCTTTAAAGTTGGCTGGCACTTTCTTGGGACATAAATAAATGAATTGGTCAAGGAATCGCTCCATTCCCAAAAAAAAGAGTTGGGCCTGACTGCTACATTTATCATGCTTATTCAAAATAATGTTGACGCATTGGATCCAAATGCTTTCTGACCAATTCCCCTGTGTAACATCATTTACAAAATTATTGCAGTCATTTTAGTCAGGTGTCTTACACCTTTATTGAAAATTATTATCAGACCTAAGCAACCAGCCTTCGTGGAAGGATGGTAAATTATGATGGTATCCTGATGGCTCACAAGGTAGTCCCCTCTCTATCCTCGTCCAAATCTTTAGGTATGCTTATGAAACTTGACTTCTCTAAATCTTACAACCGCCTGAATAGGAATTGTCTCTTGTCTATTCTAGATGATTTTAGTTTCTCCCACTCATGGATCAAATGCATTAAATCTATGATGGAAACTCCATTCTATTAAATTATTGTCATTGGTTCACTATCTCACACCTTTCGAGGTTCTAGACATCTGAGACAAGGGGATCCCATACACCCCTATATTTTTATTATAGCACCAAATGGTTTGGACCATCTCATTAAATATGCATCTGAGTCTCATCATCTCCAGGGTTTAATTCTTTCTTTTAAAGCCCCTCCCATAATGCATCAACAATTAGTCAATGACAATATGTTATATGGAAATCTAACTTTAAAAGATGCTAAGCATTTTGGTTTCATCCTTGAGGAGTTTCAGCAGGCCTCTGGTACACTTATCAATGGAAAAAATCTGATATCTTCTTTTTCAATCCCCATCCAAGGGTGTAAAGTGATCTGGCCCACACCCTTGGCTTCTGAATCAGTTCACTTCCTAGTAATTATCTTCGAGTCCCCTTGGTCTCCAATTCCTTAAGAATAACATATTGGAAAGAGTTGTTGAGCCATATTAATCAAAAGCTTTCTAAATGGACCTTCAGGGTTTTGAACTCCACTATTTGACTTATTCTTTTAAGAGCAATCTTGCAAGTTATTTTGATATATAAACGTTTTCCTCTTCCAACCCCTCATAATATTTGCAATGACTTAACAACCAAATTTCAGATATTTCTTTGGTTAGGGGCTCATATCGGGTAGAAATGGCCATTGGTGACCTAGGATAAATTATGCAGACCTAAGATCCATGGACGCCTCAGACTGAAAGATCCAGGGCTATTTTTAAAATCTCTTGGTGCAAAATTTTGGTGTCGTTGGTTGTAAGGTGGACACGAGATCTAGAAGATCCTCTGGTCATTTAAATATAGCTTAGCTAGAATCCATGACCCTTTTGTTACAGATCCCTTTGGGCATGTCACTCCCATCATCCAGATCAGTGTTTTAGGGCTCATTAAACCATAATTTCAGTTGCTACATGCCCTAAACAAGTCAACCTTTTGAATGCGTCCTTCCTAGATAGTTTCATAGCCTGAAGACATCCTGAAATGACCTCTATAGGGACCATCGCAAAGTAGGCCCATGCAAGGGTACACTGTAGAGCAGTTAAGTCCATGTTAGGGTGCTCTGTAGAGAACTTAGGCCCTCTTTGATCCGTGTTGGGTGAGTTTGAGCGAAATTCACATAGGGTTTGGGTAATATTCTTATCTTCTAGAGCCTTCTAGAAGATTCCCACACTTATCATCTCCTATGAGCTCAACAATGGCTAAGGAATGAGTTAAGATACCTCCTATCCTCTCATCCCTTCCTCCATGGAACTAATTCTAAGAATGGAAGGCCATTCAATACCCTCATTGATGACAAAACCTCCTCCATCTTCCTATAAATTGAATACTCATCTAAGTGATCAAGGGGCTGGACTTTGATGAATTGTAAGGAGATAACATTAGTTTGAGAACTAAGACTATCGTAAGTGTCGTTATGCTGTCGGAATGTCATGCTTATGATGTGATGTGGATGGAACCAAAGATGGAGGAGTGACTTCAAATCAGGCTTCATGGTTGTAATTCTTCTTGTTATTCAATAAAGTATTTACACCTTTTTCCATATGATTATCTTGATATATGATGCTTATATGTGTGAATGTATCTGATTCCATTTACTTGTAATGAATAGATCTTTTGCATTGATTGGTTATTTGTCTTATTTTGATATTTACAAGTACTGCTCAAGTGTGTTAAGTAAGGGAAGGAGCAACAGGACCGATACAAAGTTGACAAGAGGAAAGTGAAAGTACAAGTAGATCCTCTCATTCTCTTTGTCTTATCTATTGTTTATAGAAAAATGTTAAAGTGCTTAAAATTGTTGTTCTACATATGGCTACTTATCTAGCGAATTAGTATTCATCCATAGATACCAAATTATTCATAACACCTTTGAACAATCATCAACATTTTCTGAATGGCTCCTCCATTTGGAATATGGCTAAAGTGAATTGAGATATTATAAATCATCATGGTTTTTTGGAAGTCTAGAACAAATGTATATCTATATTTTTCAAGGATGCTTGGATGAAATACCCCAAGCTAAAACAATAAGATCTCTTATGAGATATCCAGGCATTCACCTCTAACCTAGGAGACATGTGGGTCAAGAACTTCTAGCAAGATACCAATAGGGTGTTGAAATGGAGAGGGTGGAAATCTTGAGCACACTCGTCAGTGCATTTCCCACGTTTGGATTTGGAGGCCCTAGCCTTGATCCTCTAGAAACAACCTATATTAAACAATAGAGAACTAGACAAACTCATATGGGACCATCTTTCTAAAGATATGTTTTCTCTCAAGGATTCTTATTCTATTCTTTCTTATTCTATAGATGTGGATCTCGATCATTTACGGAAAATATTCAGGTACTCTAGGCTATGGCCAAAAGTTTCATTCTTTCTATGGTTAATTAGGCATGGAAAAATTATTACTTGGGAGAACATTAGGAAAAAAGGTTTTTGCGGCCATTCTCAATGTCCTCTTTGTTGCAAAGAGGAGGAAACAACAAACCATCTACTTAATTTTTGTTTAATGGAAATGGATCTATGCGATCGAACTGCCACACTCTTTGGGGATGTGGATTGATCTATAAATAGTTTAAGAGAATCAATAGAGTCGTGGAATTGGATACTCTTCAAGAATCCCATAGTGAATAGAACGTGGTGTCTTTCACAAGTCTTTTCCCTTTGGAATATTTGGAATTGCATAAACAAATCAGTGTTCCACTCAAAGATCATCAGGACTGATCAGGTTTGGAAGATAATGAAATGTAACATCAAACAATTCATATCTATTTCTCATTGGTCAAAGGAAGATTGAAAAGTTGAGGGAAAGGAGATCGACATCCTAAACGTCCTAGATCTTATCCCATATTCTCTTGCTTCAGGACCAACTCACCTACCCTCTATGAGGGGAATCTCGCATGATACCTTTCTCTACCCTCGCCTAGTTTTTATAAGCTAAAATTTGATGGCACTTCTAATGGAAACCTTGGTCTCATTGGCCTAAGTGGTTTAATTCATAATGATAAAGGGAAAGTCATGAAATTTTTTGTGGCCTCGTATAGAAGCTCTACCAATAATTCTTTTGAATCGTTGGAGTTGGATAAAGAGCATCAAATTGTAGCCAAAATGGAATTATCTAAATTGCATATCTCTAGGGATTCCCAAATTGCAATCTATATGTTGCAAAAGTTTATTAATGGGTCCCACCGGGATAATGTGATCAAAAGTTGGAGGCTTGAGCTTATTGGAGAACATATACACTCTTGGTTTCCCTCCTTTGATTATGTTGTCATAGAGAATGTGGGTCATGAAGGAAATAAGGCAATTGATATGTTAGCCGATTAGGGCAGTGATCACCATGCTCAGGAATTTATCAATGACTGGCCTTTCAACTCACAAAACGCTGACCTTCAAGAGTTCAATAGGATAGTGGCATCAAAAGAGCCATCCCTGATGGGGGTGACAAGCATCGAGGAAATTTGAATGTGTGGTTTATGATGAAAAACACATGGTAGTTGGTGTGGAGGTCAGACACCTTTCCTCTCACCAGGTTAGCAATATGGGGGTATTTAAGATGCAGTGTGTGAAATTTCCATCAGTTATGTTGGGATTGGAATAGGGTGAGGGCCATTGGTATATGGAGTTTTTTAATCTCTAGGCTTGGTATGATGTTGTGGTATTTTAGCGATATATTGTTAGTAGGTTGAGTTCTTGTGGTATTGTCAGTCTCTCTAGATGGTTCCATGTCTGGGAATGGTGTCATTTTTGTAGTCGGCACCTCCTCCTCATCCTCTGGGTCATAGAATCGATAAATTTCCTTTCTTGTATGTGGTTTCCTACCTTTTTTAGTGATCTCAATGTTATGTATCTGGTTATTAGGTTGGCCCTCAAGCCTTCTTGTGGGTGGTCGGTCAATTCTATTCTTGGATTCCTTTTATGTTTATGGGGGAGTATTTTTATCGTGTCAACTGGTTTTCTTCTAGGGTCTTGTGCCTTTGAAGCTTTTTTGAGGTCACCCATGACCCATGGCTAGTAATTAGCTATTTGGGATGGTGAGGGGATGTTTGAATTATGGGTTTTCGGACATTTGTTTATCTAGATGTTTGTGACTATTACGTGGATGGTTAAATGTCCTATCAACTGGTTTGTGTATTTTTTCCCTATATCTCCTTCTGTCATAGTTATGGGTAATCCTTTGGTCTACTTGTGGAGTTTCTTCATCACCGTTTCATTTACTACTCCTTGAGCTACATACACTGGGTTGGTAGTACCTTGTCATAAAAATATTCTTCAAAGTTTGGGGTTGATTGTTTCTTTCATGTTCACTATGGTGAGTTGTGTGGAAATGTTGTCGGATGGTGGTCTTAGATCTGTTATAATACAACCCGTGTTTTTCAATTCTCTTACTTTACTCCAATCAAAAGGAATTTCATATAGTCGGGGGGGTGTCATAATAATTTGAAGGTGGTGGTGGTGGATAAGGTACTTTCACTCTCAGCATGGAGAGGTAGAACTGTTGGCAGCATGGGTCAGGTAGTATTGAAGCCTCATGGTGGTCGGGGTGGCTTGAAGGCAACCCATGGAGGGCGAACAATGGGGATTGTGAAGCTAGGCAGTGTGAGACATATGGGCGACGTCGGTGAATGGGGTAAGAAGCATTGGCTTGGGCATGGGGGGTTTCTAGTAGAAATGGTGTTTTGAGGGTTGTCAGGACCTGGTCTAGTCTATCTTGCACCACTTGGAAAATTATGATAAAGCTAGGAAGGAATAACATGATACAGTCATCATTACACTCAACCAACTGCATTATTTTCAATGTCATTTATGTGAGAGGATCTTGGTGGTATGGTGTCGTTAGAATCTATTATCTAAGAAAGTTGTAAATCTAGATTTTTGGATGGCTAATTTCAATTAGAACGTCTGGTGTCATTACCGTACCCCTCCTCCTCTAGGGACAGGTCTGGATAATATTGCCTCTATTACCTCTCATGACTAAGCATGGTTATAGGTGTTTTACTTGTCTTATTTGTATTTTGGTGCTTTTGACCTCCTAGATTATGTATTGTGTCTCTACTTGTACTTCTGTTTATATGTCATATGCAGCTAACGGTACTCAACAAACCGGGTCGAGGTGAGACTACCAAAATTTTGACATCGATGTACTTCTTTTTTGATAAATGAATTGAACCTTGACTTACAAAAAAAAAAATGAACCATCCTTGATATTTTTCTCTCTTGCAAAAATAAATTTCTAACTTATACACACCCATATATTAACACTAATTGATTCCAAAGTCTCCCTTGGTGAAATAAAATATCTCTCCATCCTATTTTAATCAAAATTAGTGGTCAATTTCCAATAGGAAACTTTTGATTACCCAATAAACTAATTAGGTTACCTTCCTTCGAGAGTAAATGTGGGTGTGTTGATGCAATTATATGAGGTAGAATTTTGCATGAATCGATGGCTATGGGATGATTAACCTGGGATGCACTTGAACACCAAGTCGATTAAATCAAAAAGTTATCTAGCTAGTTTGGGTCTCTTATATAATCCTTCTTCTGACTTCTAAATGTAGGCATTATTCATAATGAACTTTCACAAGACCATTTCCATTGTGATTCATAAAAGAGTTATATGAAAAATGATTCACAAGACTCACATTCCAAAAACAATTATACAAACTACAATGGTAAGCCAAGATACAAATTCGATACAAAGTTCTAGTTGTTGATGCATATAGTACACATTGCCCTATAGTTTCACATTATATTAGAGACAATATCAATTCTTAGTTATATATCATTGAGGGTGGTTTGAAAATGACTATTGGATTCAAATCATCGTTGTATATTTTTCTACCACATATTCAATCAATCAGGAAAAGTTAGTTTGAAATTCCACAATTGGAAACAAAATTTGAACTCAAGTGCTAAGAATCTCTAACATTGTCCTACTCTTTTTGTGATATTTCTCCAAAAATTAAAACAAAAATATAAATTCCATAAAAATATCCTTAAAAAAGTTGCAACTCTCTTAACAAAATTTCCATCACCTACAATCAATTCCTATAATCTAACCAACCAAATGAAAGGCGAAAAAACAAAAAACAAGCTGATTTATCTATGGACGAAAGATATTTTTTTTTGGATACACAGGTTTTGTTTGATCCAAAGAAAGGAGACTTGTGTACACAAACTTTTTATAAGTTGGAAAATAAGCCCCCAATGTTGACTAATCACTTAAAAAGACCGATTACAACAATACCTCAAAATAAAAATTGCAATCTCTCTCAGGATTCAAAATTAAAACCAACAAGTTGATCATAATGCTTGGGTCATGTTGTTGTTGTGACAAAGACCCTCCAAAATTTTTCTTACACTTCGATTTTGGAGCCTACTTGTGATCCTATGATCTTTCGTTCCCTTATTTTTTATAGTCGCTTCAGGGTCAGTTGACGTTTCTTGAGGTTATAATTGTCAAAGTCACTTGCTTACACATGCTCGGCCATTGAGACATTTGCAAGTGCTCTTATTTCAAGAAAACCTATCATTTAATGATTACCTTGGAAATTCAAGAACTACACAATCCTTGTTGATAGTGATTGTGCAGATGCTAAGGATAATGACTATGTAGATGATGAAGATAGTGACTATGCCATTCTCTATAGATGATGACTGCACATTTCTAAGAGATAGTGCTTGTGCAGTATCTGAAGACAGTAGCTTTTACTTCTTGGAGATAGAGACAATTTTCCCTGTAGACGATCTATGTAGAAACCCAAGTTGACAATTCTCTTATTGTTAGTCACAATTTTATCATCTCCCCCGTGTGTTTTCTCAACTTTCGCTTTTGTTCGCTTCGGTTTTCATTAGTGTCACTTCAACTTTTAAAACTATTATTTTTTCTTTCTTGCACTTGGTTTTATGTTCTCTTTGCTATAGCAAGTGCTTCTTTTACTTTATTTATCTTTTCCAAGTGTATATTTCACTTTTTCATATTATTGCAGGTGTCACCTTTTCATAAGGGAAGTGTTTCATTCTTGAAGGGACAGATTTATGCATTCTCTTTTGCCAATGTGTTCTATCTATCATATGAATATGCATTAGACTCATCCCCAAAGTCTTGAGCATTTTTTTGTTAGTGTTTTCACATGTGTCACAAATTCTATCTTAAGTGCCACACTTGGAGGTAAGTGTTGCTTTGTTATCGTTTCAATGGGTTCATGTTGGTTTTGGGTATTGAGTATTCATTGTTGTGTCATCAATCATTCTAAGTGTGTGATCATGTTCAAATCCTCTCTAGGATTCACCTCTACCTCATGTATCCCACACCTAGATAGATTTTGAAGAATTCATTGCCCAACCAACCTTGCCTCACTTTGCCTCCTTGAACTACGAATTCCATAGTTGCAAGCCTCGATCAACATCCCCTACCTCTTGGAACTACATAATGTGCAATCATTGCCTCCAAGAACTGCACATTGCGTAGTCATAGTGCTCATAGCTTCCTTCTCTCTCCCAAAATTGTACAATCTTACCTCCCAGGTAGCCTTCCACTATGCAATGTGCAGTTTTAGTTAGAAGCAAGTCCGCCTATCTCTCTAAGCTACGTAATTGCACAATCCCATGGTTCAGTCTCTCTCTTGAACTATGTACTACATACTTACAATGGGAAAACTTGCCTCCCTCAACTGTGTAGTCTTGTCTCTCAGGCCTCTTGATCTGAAAATTGAGGAGGTGGTCGATTTCCTCTTCTCCAAAAATAAGGATTGTTCTCTGACACTTTTTAAGGAAAAATGGGTCTTAACACAAAATTAGGTTTTTCAAAAGGTCTCTTCAAGATATGAAGCATTTGAACATGTAAACTTAAGCATAAGCAACACTACATCACATAAGTCATACAGACATACATGAAGAGCATAAAAAATTATTTGATGATGGATTTCACCCCTCCTGGGCTACATCTTCGGGCCTTCCAACATAGCTAGACCACTCCATATATTCAGTGGAAGAGTAAATAAAAGTTTGTTGATAAAAATGTGGCTATTTCCCCTTCAAGGAAATGTTCTCTTGCAAATAACTCTCACATAAAATAGTATGGAAACCTACATTCATCATGAAAACATCAGCAACATAATCGTCTCCTAAAAAGACCTTATACTCCAACTGAAAATTAGCATGCATGAGAATATAGCACTTTAATTCCACAATGAAGGGAAAATAGAAAAATTTCCTCAACAAGACATAGTGAGAAAAGTATAAAAGAGTTGAACCTTGCATGTAGCAGCTACTGCAGTAAACTTATGAAGGTAAGTAAACCCTGACAAGGCCATCTTCATGCTCCAACACCTTCAAGAACTACTCCAAAACCTTGTTTGATCCATACACCCATGAACTTGAACCTACAAAAAGTTCCTTTAGATGTGCTCAAATCAGTAAATAAAGGTCATTGTTGGATCTTAAATGTCCAAAAATTCCTATTTAGACTCTTATTGAGATCCGAAACATTGAAAACTCCAAGAGATCTAGCTCTACAAGCTCTCCATGTAGTTTTTGTTATTAGTCATCCTACAATAAGACTAATAGTCTAACTGTCGTACAAATTCATCTTGTTTTGTGCTACAGAGGTGACAATTTCACCCTTCGACGGTGAAATTTGTTGGACAAATAAATTTCCCAATAACCCTTAAGGGAAAAAATTCAGGCTACATGGGCCATGTGGCTGTGGGCTGGGCTTTAATGCCTACCCCCACTGGCATAGCACCTTAACTGTTGGGTTATGGTTATATTGGCTCCATAGACCGAGGGTCAGGCCCTAGCCATTAGATCTCCCTTGCACCATGGTGTCTATCTAGCACCTTCCATGGTGTAACATGGTCCTTTTGGTTCCATACGACCATGGCTAGGGCCTTAACCCAAGCATCCTCCTGTCGATGGCTTTTCACTCTGACTAGGGTTCTATGGAAGCATCGTAACCAAGGGTTGGGACTGATCCCCAGGCCCCATCCTTCTGCTCCATGAACATATGATGTCGAATGCAATCGGGGGCCGGGGCTAGGAGCCTGAGCCCTTTTCTCAAATGAGGCCATTGTAAACTTGATATACATGTTTTGGTCCTATGTATTATAAGAATCATTGTGATCCTACAAGTAAGGTGCTCCACTGTTAACTACGAGGTTGGGGATTTCAATTCTCCTAGGTCTCTAGCCAACCATACCAAAAATAATTATGCTTTGGAGGTGCCACATGGAAGCCCATGATTGGGCCACATGGCACCATTTCACTGGTCCACACCCAACCAATCAAATTCGACCGAAAACCGATGAAGCAGAAACTAACACTTGTTAGCATCCAATTGGTCCATAATTTTATAATCACCCTAGTTGATGTCAACTATACTAAAGCTTAGTTAGTTGCCCAGTCACCAACCCTGCTCATCTTTTAGTTGTTGCAACAAATGATTAGAATGTGATAAATTGAGCATACGATGTCAGATTGAGTGAAATGAACGTCATTAGATTAAAAATGAAGAGCACTTAGACATGATGCTAGTTTTAATGCTTTCTAGGCACTTTCATTTTTGAGCTAAATTTGATCATCTGATCACTCCTCCCCACCAGGAACTTTTGGACTCAAAACTTTTACTTCTCCCAGCAAATAAAATGAGGCTAGAACTCAAAATCACCCAAAACATCAATACAAAATTCTCACTTTCAATTGGTGCCCTTGAAGCCCAAACCAATGCACTTCACCTATCTTCTTCGTGAAGACCTATTGTCTTCTTAAAAATCGAGCCAAAAAATGTTATCTCTGATGCAGGAGAAAAACACTAATGAGTGGAATATGAACATTCTCTTTAATCTCATATTTTCACAATTCAAAACAAATTTATCTTGAAGTTAAATTGTTGAAGACAAACTTGACTCCATCTTGGAAATTAGAAGAAATATAAAACAAAAGCACACTCCTACAAAACTTCAATGAAATAATTGGCTTTGCCCACAAAAACATAATCATCTTGTACAATCTTAAATAAATATTTTATTCACAACAAGTTTCATCTTGAATACTTGCATCGTTGATTACATCACAAACTTGTAGACAAACTTGGATGACAACTTGTACATTCCAAAAGTCCTTAATCATATGGACTTATGAACAAGCCAATAATGTAACATCAATAAAACATACTTGTTTCACATAGTGACTATTATTGTTCACTTCACAAAAGTATCCAAACAAGTAAACAACAACAAGTAATTACAAATTTACAAAGCAATTTTACAAATAATGTACCCAATCTCTCCCCCTCCTAGGCATATGGGTTCTATTTTTGCATAAACTTTGCCTTGAATGTTTCCTTAGTATTGTTGCAAGTCCTATTTTCCACCTCATGCTTCCCTTGCATTAGGTTGCACCATCTCTTTTCCCTTCTTGGAATGAAGCTCTAGATATAATTTCCAACATCGTTCATTTCAATACCCATGCATCTTGCAATGGGTACAAAAGAACTTTCTCTTTCATCCCAACAAGAGAGTTCTCCCATGCAAACGAGACTCATCGTGTTTGATACCTAGACTTTGGTCGATTATTTTAACGATTACCATGTGTTTCCCACAAGCAACCACACAATGGTAAAATGCATCACAGAAATTGCAAGGATACATATTTCACAAATAGTCAAAATTACCAGAATTTGGAAAACACCCAATGATATTTATATGTGTCTCTTGAGTTGCATCTTTGACGATGTGGGGTGGAAGATGACGTGCAAGGTCCCTTCAAGCATTCATATCCTTTTTTTTCTCGGTTAAACTATTCTATTATATACAAAACTAGATTACAATTACATTCAAGCTGTCTAGAAGATCCAGCTACCTAGAATAATGGCAGCCTGGAACAGCCGCTTGTAGCAAAAAAAGAGGGCGAACCTGATCATTCCCACACAGGGGCGATAGTAAACAGTAGAACAATCCCACGCAGGGGAATACAGAGGATTCGACCCAGAGTAGCCATCCAAACATTACGAAAACCGACCTTAAACAACAACGTTGGCATAGTGCCACAATGACACATTAACACAGAAACATTTTGACACGAAGACAAGCCAAAAACATTTTGACACATGGACAAAGCCAAAAAAGGAGTAAGAAAAATCCCTTCCGAGAAGTATGACCTGAGACCTTGCAGTAGATTAATCTTTTGGAACCTCCTCCACAATTTTGCACCATCCATATTCTTTCGCTTCCTGAGCTTGGCCCTCCTTCACCTCGGTCACTTCGGGCTTCATCTGGACGTCCTCTGTCTGAATGTGTGGTCTTTCCATTGCCTTCCCCTTTTCCACAGAGGGCATCTCCATGGCCTTCGTGACATTGACTGGTGAGGTAAACTCTTGGTGAGCACTGGTTTCGCCCTCATCTTGGGCTTCATCGATGAATAGCACAAAGATGTGGGCATTGATCCGGGGGCAATTCAAAGGGCTGTTGAAGGTGAAGACAACTGAATTGAAAAAAGGCGAGGGCAAAGACCCAGGGGAGCTAGCTTCCAAATATTGGCTCTGGTTCAGAGAGCTAGCACCTCCTGCATGAAGGCAATGGCAATGGCAGTGACAGTGGGGAAAGGTCTCCGCCTCGGCTGAAAGGCGCAAGGATCCTCCTCGGTTGGAGCCACGATGACTTAACATACGCTGCCGAGGCCTAACCATATTAACAGGGCTATACAAAGCCGAATTGGGATGCAGAAAGCCGAGAGGGTCGAAGACAGGCTGGGTTTTCAAACCAAGGCTTGAACTTAACAACACCAGAGGCGGCGAAGAACCCCAAACCATACTTGAATGAACATGGTAATGCTTGTGTTGCCACCGTTAATAATGTCGCTTCCCTTGCCTCGAAACTCGCCCGCCATTAATATGGTCTGCCTGATTGCAGAGGAGCCGAGCTCTGTTGCGTAGTCGAAAATGGACGGAGCATAAATGCTCCTATGCTGCCATCCCCTGTCATTTAACCCAATCCACCGAGAATCCCGCTCCTCCAGCGTATAGGTCAGCTCTGCGCATCGCAGGTAGGTGGCCTCACCTGCACACCCGTCCCATCACCTTACTAGCACCGCTCAGCACCCGCATCCGGGGGGGTTGTATCATTTTAGACCAGGTGATTGCATTCCTAAGCCTGTTCATGATTCTTTAAAATGTATAGAGTTCCTGCTTGTAGAGTATACTCATTTTCCACACCGATATTGGCCATAAAATCAGCTACCTTGTTGCCTTCCCTTCTTATGTGGTTGAAGGTGATGGCCCTATTATTAAGTAGCTCTTTCTCCATGGCTTCCAGTCTTGCCTCAAGCCTCCAACTAGTGGCTATTTTCTTTGCTTGAGAGCCATTTAGGAGATGTTTAGCCATGTTGATTAGGATCTGAGAATCTCCTTCCACCTCCAGGGGATGGAAGTTGTGATGCCTTGAAAGAATGAGACCTTGCCATAAGCCTTCTAACTCAGCCGAGTTGTTGGTGTCCCATCCAATGTTTCCATAGTAGATCTGAAGAGGCTTGCCAACATGATTTCTGAAAATTCAGCCAAATCCTGCTATCCCAGGATTGCCTTTTGAGGCTCCATCAAAATTGAGGTTGAAGGAGTGCTTTGGAGGGACAGTCCAAGAGACCTTTTTGGTGCTGCTGCTTTTATGTGGGATTTTGTTGTGGAGTTTCTGGGGAAGATGCATATTCTAGTTTTCCCAGATGGCCTTCTCATTATCTATTGTTGGAAGGTCTTCCATAGTCCAAGATCTAAGAAACAAAGTTTCTTCTAGATTCACACAAACCTTGCTCCAGATAATTTCAACTGGGGAATACTGATCTTTAAATATTCGCTTGTTCCTTTCTTTCCATATGTTCCATAAGAGCAGCCCAGGGAGAATACTCCATAAATGGTTGAGGATTTCACTTTTATATGGATTCATTTGCCAGTGTCTTAAGGTGTTTATGATATCATCTGGAAGCCTGCATTTTCTTTGACACCTGAAGCTTTCCTTTTCCCACAACTGATTGGCAAAGGGGCAAGCGTCCAAGAGGTGATGGATTGTTTCCTCTTGAGATTTGTAGTTAACACAAATGGAAGGGCCATGATAGTTTCTTCGTCTGAGTTTATCCCAGGTGAGAATTCTCTGGTGTCCTACCAGCCATAGAAAGAGTGAGACTTTAGGCCATGATCCGAACCCCCAGAGTTTGCTCTAGATTGGATCAGGGGGGTTGGGTTTGTGCACATGATTTTGTAGGCCTCTGAAGTGGTGAATGCACCCTTTGGCTGATAACTCCATCGTAGAATGTCTCTGCCTTCTGAATATCTGATGCTCCTTTTGCATAGTTCCTTTTCCAGTTCTTCTGTGAATGGATGTTCCATGTTTCGGGTAAGCTGGGTACCTTGTTTCCATTTCCAGAATCCTTTCTCTGGTTCCTGAGCCCAATACTTTCAGATCTTATCTTGTTGCTGAGCCTCTCCAATGAAATTGGGAGGCATATTTGGAATGCCGCTAAGCTTTGGCATTTGGTTCCAGGCATCCGTCCAGAATCGTGCAGTTCTTCCATTTCTTACTTCCCAAAAACTATGTTGCTGAATCAACTGGAAGTGTTGTTTGGCTGCGTTCCATATTAGAGAGCCTTTGACACTGGGAGTGAATCTTATGAGCTCCTCCTGTGGCCTGTGGTTGGCATATTTAACTGTCCATATGGCAGCCCACGGTTTTTCTGGGGAAGAGAATCATTGCCACCAAATTTTGGCACTCATGATAGCATTACTGTGACTTGGATCTCTCAGGCCAATACCTCCATTTTCCTTGGTCGTGCATATGGTGGTCCACTTTACCAATGCCCATTTGCAGTTTGTGGCTAAGTTCCCTCAAAGGAAGCCTCTCTGTAGGTCTCTTATTCTTTTTAAAACCCATTTGGGCACCACTAGGATTGAAAATAAGTAAAGCGGCATAGCCTGTAATACTGCTTTTATGAGCACCACACGACTGGCCATGTTCAGAGATCTGTACATCCAGAGGTTAAGACGGGATTCAAGCTTCTTGATGAGCATGCGCCAAGAGGAATGCTTGATGGACGAGGCAATGAGGGGGGCTCCAAGGCATTTGGAGGGTAGAATGGCAATGGGAAAACCCAGAATCCGGGCTACAGCATGCATGACAACAGGCGGGGTGTGGAAGAAGAATATCTGCGACTTGGAATTGTTGATGCTAGTTCCTGAGGCCTCAGAGAAGTCATTGAGTAGGGATTTGAAGTGGGAGGCTTCCTGAACAAAGGGATAGCCGAAGAGCATGTTATCATCAACAAACTGTTGATGAGTTATAGCAGGGGAGTTGTGAATGGAGAGGCCTTTAAGCTATTGAGAGAGATGGGTTTGCTTGATGTGACGACCTAGGCCTTCAGCCATTAAGATGAAGAGGAAGGGGGAAAGAGGATCGCCCTCCCTAATTCCCCGAGTGGGCCTGAAGGGCTGAGACGGGAAGCCATTCACAAGAATAGAAAAGAAGGAGGAGGTTAAAAGACTCATAATCCAGCGGGTCCACATGAGAGAGAAACCAAAAGCATTAAGAATTTTTTGTATGTAGGTCCAGCTGAGCTTATCAAAGGCCTTAGAGAGATCAAGCTTTAGAATCATACCTGCCTGTCTTGTGTTCTTGAGGGAGTGAATAATCTCATGCGTGAGGATAATGCCATCCAAAATATGTCTCCCTTCGACATACCCTGATTTTTCAGGAGAGATGAGCAAGGGTAGGAGGGGTTTTAACCTATTGGCTATGACCTTGGAGATCACTTTGTATATGACGTTGCATAGAGTAATCGGCCGAAACTTGTTAGGGGTATTGGACTCCTCCTCTTTTGGAATAAGAGCTATGAAAGTTGAGTTGAGAGACGGTAACAGCCAGTGAAGAGCTCTTGATTCCTCCACCACTTGCCAGACCTCAAGTTTTATCAACTCCCAAAAAGTATGAAAAAAGGTTGTGGTGAAGCCATCTAGGCCAGGAGCTTTGCCTTCCTTGAGTTGAGACATGGCAGTATCCACCTCCTGAGTTAGAATAGGTCGAAGAAGAAGCTCATTATGTTCCTCAGTTATAAGCTTTGGCACGTTTTGGATGATTTTTTCTATAGCTGGTCCCCTATCTGCATTGGGCTCTTGCTGAACCTCCTTGAAGTGATTTAGAAATTCTTTCTCGATTTCTTCATGCTATTCTATCCGTGCTCCGCCTTGCTTCTGGAGGAAGGGGATGTTGTTGTGCATTCTTCGTTGTACCGTAGTTCGGTGAAAGAACTTAGTATTCCGTTCTCCCTCCTTCAGCCATCTGATCCTGGACTTTTGCTTCCATAAAATCTCCTCCTGCTTCCTCCTCTCTTCCAGTTGTTTGTGGATACTTTGCTCCTTCTCCAAGGTCGCCTCCATGTGACCTCCTATAATTACTTGCTAATGGATATTTCCCAAGTCCGTGATCAAGTCCTATTGCACTTTGAAGATGTTTCCGAAGGTTTCCAAATTCCAGCGCTTTAAATGGTACTTGAGATTCTTTAGTTTCTGTTGGAATTGGAACATTTTGGAACCCTTTGGCGGGATGAAGGCCTTCCAAGTAGTTTTGATGAAGTCCTTGAAGTCCGGGTGGGTGAGCCAGAATTCTTCGAAGCGAAAGGGTCTCCCTGTGGTTATGCCCGGTCGTTGCCACTGGAGGGAGATTGGCCAATGATCTGAGCCTGAATGGGGAAGAATTTCCACAGTTATGTCTCCTCCTATGTGAATCGAGTTGTCTGATATGAGGAATCTGTCAAGTTTAGAAGCAATTTGGTGTTTCCCCACTCTTTTGTTGCTCCAGGTATACTTGCCATTGCAAAATTGTAGGTCAATTAGAGAGGTGTTATGGATGAAGTCTTTGAAGTAGGTAGTTTCCTGTTCCAACCTGCTTCTTCCTCCCACTTTTCCTCCATCTTGGTGATCATGTTAAAATCCCCTCCAATGATCCAAAGAGGATGCACTCTGTTGTTATTCAAGGCCTCTATTGTGTTGAGTAGAGCTATTTTATTTCTTGCGTCATGCGGGAAATAGACATTGGAAAGGTGTCCATGTATATTGGTGCCTATAAGATGAAATGTGCCCTGGATAAAATGGTGAGAAGCATGGAAGTCGTAGAGGGTTAGCGCTCTTGTGTTCCATGCAATGGCAAGCCCTCCTGAAGCTTCTGAGGCATCCACCGCTACCGTTTGACACCCTGGCCAAGCTTTAGAGAGGATGCTTTCTAATGTACTACTGTTACATTTGGTTTCTTGCAGAAAACATATTTGTGGCTTTTCCATCTTTATCATATTTTTCAGTATTCTAAGTTTCCCTGGGCTGTTGAGCCCCCTTAAATTCCATGAGATGAGCTTCATGATTCAACAGTGGTGGAGGGTTTGTAGTACTTTGTCAATTTTGCATACCTGCCCGAATCCACCAGGATTTTCCCAACTTCTATTGTTCGCTATAGTTCAGTTTTTCTTCCCCTTTTTTTGAAATCTTTTGTCCGTAGACCATCGTCCCAGTGGCTTCCAGGCTGAATGCCTAGTTGTCTCTGGTGATACGCTCTTGAAATGACCACTTCCAGTTTGTTGAGTTGATGCTCTGGGATATTGTCATAGTCCCTCTTTTTGCAGGCTATTTCTAGCTGTAGAATGTCTAGTCCTTCCATATCTATACTTTCTGGTTCTTCATCCATTTGTTGCACCTGACTGTTTCCTGCAGTGGATGTGTCTAAGCCGTGGGATTGATCTGTAGTTCCATCAACTTCCATGTCATTTGATTTCTCTGTTGGCTCTTTTTGGCTGTCATTGGGGTCAGCCTCAACATCCTTGAAGGGTTGTGACTCAAGAGGTGGGTCCGAAGGAGGGGGGCGGGATGAGGCATATTTTGGCAAGGGGTTGGGCTTAGTGCTCAGGTTTAGCTCATCAGAGGCTTGGGCTAAGATTTCGAAGCTATTACTTGTGGTTGGGATGGAGGCGGAATATGGCAGGGGTTTTTTCCCAGCAAAGGGCTTTTTGTTCGCTCGTTTACCGCTGGGCGCTTTGGTAAAGCCATCTTGGGTTGGAGAGTTGGAGGGATCTGGAGTGCTGGTCTTGGCATTTAGTGGACAGTCTCTGAATAGATGTCCATGAGCATGACATTTTTGGCATCGGAAAGTTACATGTTCATAATCTAAGGGTTGAATCCATTCGTGATCATAATGAGAGTGACTTACCGAGTCCGGTAGGGCTTGATCCAAGCACATGAAGACACAGATGCGAGCATAGGAAGTGTATCTTCGAAGCTTCGTTTCTTCCACTGCTTTTATGTACTCACCTAGGCCATTGCCTATGTCTTTGAGCAAGCTTTCTTCCCAATATTCATCTGGAAGTGAGTACATTCTTATCCAGACCGGAGCCCAGGTTAGGTCTTCTTTGTCCGGGTTGAATCTTGCTACCCAGTCTCTTAGATATAGTCCACCTGAGTTAAAAAAATATGGTCCTTCATCCATGATTCTATATTTGTCTTCCAGGCATAAGAAGATCACCATGAAGAACCCTTTCGGTCCTAGCTGCAGCGTAACGTGGCCTTTGGGTTTCCATTTAGCTGCTATCCATCCGTAGAGGGCTTTCTCTGTTGGCCAGAACCCTATAAATTTTCTGATGAGAGCGTGATCCCTCATATATTGGATACGTTCATCGATCTTCTGTCCTGGTAACTCTATTCTTGGCCTTTCGGCAGCAATTAGTTTGCAGGTTTTCAAAGTGATCTTTGGCCTTTCCTCTGTCTTGTCTTTTCTTCCAGGGTTATCTCCTGTCTTGTCTGACTGTTGATTTGTCCCTTTGTTCTCACTTTGTTGCACGAGCTCTGCTTTGAGCACTTCCTCATCAACTGATCCAAAGACTATGGGCATCTCATGCCCTAGCGGCATGTCAGTTGCATTAGGGGAGAGCAATGATGCTCCCCCCCATGGGGCTTACATGTGCTTTGTGTTTATTCCTCTTGCTACCCTGTCGGTTGCAGCCGGAGGTCAGGTCCTGGGTGGGTGTTGTGCGTGGGCCATTCTGGACTGTTTCAGAGAAGGGTCAGAATCCTAGTAGCAGAGCTCAGAGCCGTAGTCCCCTTCAAGCATTCATATCGCTTGGGATACAAATTAACATTGTCACCACCACATTTTTGTGACATATCATCCTCAAATGATTGTGGTGCCTCAAAACCGTTTAGAGCATTCTCCAAACTCCCTTTGATCATATCACAATCCTTGATACTTTGGTCTCTCTTCAACCATGATTGGATTAGTGATCCCTTGTCCATTGATACTGAGGTCTCCTCATTCATAACCCAGTTTATAAAGAAGCTTCATACCGATTCCTTTGGCATGTTGCTCAAGTGCTACAAAAGAGGTGTTATGAACATAAATAGAATGAATTGTACTTGAAATGATTATTACCTCCTTAAACTTTCCATTCATATTTTCAGCCTCTAATGATGATAACAACGTTGCAAATGACTCTGTCCATTCACTTTTACCAACTCGCATATGGTGAGAATCTTGGAGATGCTTCCGAAATGCACATCCATCATCTTCCTCATAAGGTCCATAACCAATGTTTGAACCATGGCCACATATTGGTTTCATTTTGAAGGTGTCCTTTATTGTCATAGGAGTTGGACTTTCAAAAACTTGTTCCTCAAGCACATGTTGCAACTGAAGGCACATATGCCTCTTCTCCTTTTCAACGATTTCTAGCATTCTTCTCAACTAATGTTCTCTATAAAAAGATCCAAATTCATCTCCTCTAGCTCTTGGAGAATATTCTTACCCATTC
Source organism: Pinus taeda (assembly GCA_000404065.3). Classification (NCBI taxonomy): domain Eukaryota; kingdom Viridiplantae; phylum Streptophyta; class Pinopsida; order Pinales; family Pinaceae; genus Pinus; species Pinus taeda. The sequence continues at coordinate 192,943 of APFE030325978.1, read as the reverse complement.
TTGCAACTTGGTTAGATGAAGCTCTAATACCAATTTTATCTTAAAATGAAGCAGGTGGTGAATTTCCTCTTCTCCAAAAAAAAGGACCATTCTCCAACGCTTTGCAATGAAAAATGGGTCTTAACACAAAAACAGGTTTTTCGAAAGGTCCCTTCAAGATATGAGTTAGTTTTCACATCTAAACTTAAGAATAAGCAACACTACATCACATAACTCATACAGGAATACATGAAGAGCACACAAGAGTATTTTATGATGGAGTTCACCCTTCCTAGGCTACATCTCTAGGCCTAACAACATAGCTATACCACTCCATATATTTAGTGGAAAAGGAGTACATAAAAATTTTCTAATAAACATGCAGTTATTTCCCCTTCAAGGAAATGTTCTCCTACAAAGAACTATCACATAAAACAGCATGACAACTTACATTCATCATGAAAACATCAGCAACACAAGGTGTCTCCTACAAATACCTTATACTCCAATTGAAAATGAGCCTACATGAGAATATAGAACTTCAATTCCACATTGAAGGGAAAATAGAAAACATTCCTCAACAATACATAGTGAGAAAAGTATAAAAGATCTAAACCATGCAAGTAATAGTTGTTATAGTAAACTTATGAAGGTAAGAAAACCCCTATAAGGTTGTATCCATGCTCAAACACCTTCAACAACTACTCCAAAACCCTGATTGATCCATACACCTATGAACTTGAACCTACAAAATGTTCCTTTAGATGTGCTCAAATTAGTAAATATAGGTCACCATTCGATCCAAAATGTCAAAAAAGCCTAAGTAGACTCTTCTTGAGCTCCAAAACACTGAAAAATCCCAGAGATATGGCTCTGCAAGCTCTCCATGTAGTTTTTGTTGTTATCCATCCTATAAATCGGACTAATAGTCTAAATTCCCTACAAATTCGACTTGCTTCCTGCTACGAAGGTGACAATCTCGCCTAACATTGCAATTTTTTGAAATTTAAATTTCCCAATAACCCTTAAGGGCAAAAATTTGGTCCACATGGGCCATGTGGTTGTGGACTAGGCCTTAACACTCGCTCGCACCAGCTTAGCACCTTAACTATTGGGTAATGGTTATATTGGGTCCACAAGACCAAGGGTCAGACCTTAACCATCAGAGCTCTCTCGTGCCACTACACCTAGTCTTGTGAGATCCATACGTCCTGAGCCTGGGGCTTTACTGTCACACTCTCCATTTAGCACTTCCAGACTCCGACATGGTCTTGTCGGTTCCAAACAACTAGGGCTGGGGCCTTAACCCAAGCCTCCTCCTGTCGGCGCCTTTTCAATCTGGCTACGGTTCTATGGGAGCAACATGACTAGGAGTTGGAGCTGGTCCCTAAGCCCCATCCTTCTACCTCATGGACATATGATGTCGGATGCAAGTGGAGATCGGGTCTGGTATCCTAGCCCCTTTTCCCAAATGACCGACATTGTAAAGTTTATATACATGTTTTGGTCCAATATATTATAAGAACCACTATGATCCTAGTAGTAACATGTTACACTGTCAACCGAGAGGTCAAGGTTTCGAATCCTCCCGAACCTCTAGATGACTATACCAAACTTTTATTAAGCTCTGGAGCTTCCATGTGGCATCCCATGATTGGGCAACATGGCACCATTTCATTGGTTTAGACCCAACCAATAAAATTCAACCCAACATCGATGAACCAGAAACTCAAACTTGTCAGCATTCGATTAGTCCATACCCGCACAGTCCCACTAGATGATGTCAGTTATACGGAAGCCAAGTTAGCTACCTAGTTAACAACCCTCCTCATACTTTAGTTACTGGGCCAAATGAATAGAACGTGATAACTTCAGCATATGGTATCAAAATTAGGTGAAATGAATGTCATTGGATTCATAACAACGAGCATTTCGACTTGACATTAGTTTCAAGACTTTTTGGGAACTTTCATTTTTGAGCTAAAATTTGATCACCTGATCACCTCTAGCTACTACACATTATGCAACCATCATCATTAGTACCTCATTCCTATCTCCTGGAACTGTGCACTTCCCAATTCCTAAGCCCTTCCCTTTTTCTAGTACTCAATCTGAGGTTGATTAGTGAATTGCATGAAGAAAGTTAGACTAGGATATTTTTGTACTAATTTCATCTTGTCATGAGTGAATTTCATTGATAGGTACTGTATCCTAACATGACAAGATGATTTTCAAGAAGGATGACAATGCTACCATGCAAGAGGGCACTTATGAAGCTGCAAAGACAATCTGATCACTAAACAAGAAGATGAAGGGACAATAAATCATGATAGAAGATGGAAGATCAAGATCACATAGCAGACTCCATATTTTCAAGCCTTTTGCAGGAGAGAGAGTAAGAACATGCAAAGGCCACTCTTGAAGATATCAAGGAAGTAGAAAAAGATAATCTTGGCATTAATACATCATCATGAAGATCCAAATCATGGCTTGTACAAGTTTCATCCCAATTTCATATGTGTTAATGGGCCTTGCCACATGATGTGGAGTATAATTATGTATTTCCAAAAATTACAAATTGTAAATGTGTGGAATTCCAAGAGTCACATGTGAATATGAAAATTCACATTTAGACTAAAGTGTTATTGTAAAATTCCAAGAGTCTTGTAGAATTTCAAGAGTCACTTGGAAGTCAAATAGTCATGAGGGAAGCTAAAGAGTCATGAGGATATGAAAGGTAATGCCTCTTCTTATAGATACACCCTCATAACTCAAACAAAAGAATTTTGGATTCATAGACTTTGGAGAGATACCTTGGCTTCTCTAGCTTGACATAGGAGAGAAGATCATTCTTTAGAGAAGTAAGAAGTGGCTTAATGTTCCACTATTGGAACTAATGTCTCACCATTGTAACTGTGTACTTGGATATTTCACCTAATAATTAGAAGCTCGTTGAGCCAACACATTTTCATGCATGTACCATTATACTATAATACTATTTTTTGGATGTTTGTGGTATACGTTATGTTCATAAGTACTAAATAAATTGAACTACTTCATTGACTTTGGTACTTATCTCGTTGAATGTGTGTTGTATTTTCTTTAATGATTGTTGTGTCTATGTGAACTAATTTTTTAGATAACTAATGAATATTTCCTTGATCTCATGTGCCTCTCTTAGGATGGTAATATTACTTCCCTCCTAGATACTCACTCTTTACTTCCCTCTCATGAAATCCTTCCTTTACACATTATAATGGTGTTTCACAATGTCAACTTACTTGCTGATTTCAAAGTTTATGTGTATACTCTCTTATGTTATCCATCAAAACCATGGAAAACCTTAGAGTTATGGTGGTCGAGTTGATACTCTGGATAGGGCTCCTACTCTAAACAATGTGAGGTCTAATTGGGACTTCATATTGGAGAGACCCCCTTGGTTGACAGAATTCTAGCATAATCAATAGGTCTAAATCACCCCCAATGTTCTTCATATCCCTTTAATGGATTTACCAAGTTGGTTTATGAAACTCAAAGGGTGTAGGTTTGAATTCATCTTCAAGTCATGATAAGAATTTCTATATTCGCAAGAGGAAATTATCCTATCAAATAACAAACATAGTGAGCTCGAGATGAATGATTTTCTCCAAGAAGTCAATGCATATTGAGTCTTTTCTAACAATATATACAAACTATATTTTGACAAAAAACTTTCAATAATAGTGAAGGTCAAGTCCATCATTCTCACTCAAGATATAAAACATAGATCCACCACACTGTTAGCACTTGGATGGAACCTCAAGCTGAATAAGGCAATGCTGGGGTAACCACAAACCACACTTAGCCAAGTAGCTAGCCCTGCTAGGCCAGGAGAGGGCTCTCTCCATAAGGATATTAGCCAAAATGACTAGATCAAGAAACTAATATTAAGCTAGGTATAGTAGCACAGGGTTTTGATTTGATTTTTTTGAAGGGTTTTGCTACATTAGAAAGAGCCAAACAATTAGGGCAAGGAAATTAGGTCAAAACTATAGGGTTGTTATCCGGGAATAGTGTCCACTCGGATGCTGCTATTCCCACTAAGATGGGTGGCTATCTTAGAAACAAACAATCAAAGTCTACTATTGTTTCCTTTTATGAAAATAGACGAGAGGGGAACCAAGAAGACAAACCTGAGTCTTGCGTCTGATTTCCTCTCCTTCTTGATAGAGCTTCGCCGCTTCTTCTTTGTCTGCCCAGCTTCAAAAGAACCTGTGGAATCACAACAACATACTACTATCCAAGAAACAAGGATCTAAATTCATAAATAATACAGGATCGGATGTGTATTAACCACATACATGCATATATAAACAAGTACACAAGAATATGGAAGGAAACAAGAATAGATTTATTAAGATAAAAAGTAGCAAGAGGATTACAACCATGTGCTCTGACCCAGCATCATCCTCCAGCTGAGAAGCCCTTCTTTACCTCAAGGAAATCTTAGATCACCCAACACTATGAATGTACACCAGAAAACCAACAACACTTCTCTAGAAGATACAAAATTCCAGCCCCTGGATCTCTGTGATGAGGGATCCATATATAGATGATTACAGAGAGGTGAATCATCTTCTGGGATCTTGATTAGTGTCCTCTCTCTGATATTTCTTGCTTCCACTTGGAGAATGATGATCT